>JAGVVM010002354.1:0-39344 GCA_019149425.1 Psidium friedrichsthalianum
TGCTTCGGAATAGTCGCGCACTTTATCAGTCATGTAATTTTTCCTGGGGTTGTTTTTAAGCAGACTGAAGTCTAAAGAGTTTAGTGCATGCACCAAGGGCGTATAACCAGTCACCTTAAGGCAGCCATGGACAAGCTCTCTGGTACCATGTACACTTCAAACTCTGGCTATGACATCCCAAAGGCCAGGCCAGCATTTCCTTCAACAGCTATTCTCAGCCTGTTTAGAAACTTCATTTTGGCCTTCTTGATTTCCAAAAAAAAAAAATACGAGCGCATCACCGTGACTGTTCGGAATCTCGATTACGGCGGAATCCAGGGCGCGCAGTTTAGTGGGGGGTTGTTCCTTTCTCTTAGCTGGGGCTTCCAGCTTTCTCATCAAAAAGGAGACCTGATCTTGTGATTGCACGGGATTGCTTCGTCCTTATTAGATCATTCTAGCACATGCTGTGATATTATGCATTTGGTGTATTATGCCTTGATGATTGGCATGCTTTGAATTGACAAATAAAAGTGGTAAATTTGAATTGCAGCTACTGGAGATTGCAAGGTGAAGAACCTGCAACAAGGAGTCACGGAAGCAGTTGAAGAGCACCTTTGGAAATGAATAAACATACTGCCAATAGCCGTGCAATGCTGCCACACCATCCGTAGAAACTCCATCCGACAATCCCAGCTACCCCGACCAACAATCCACTCCTTTCTAGAGTTCTGAGCTTCTCCTCTGCTCTCTCACTTCTCCCCTAAGGCATAAACTATTGATATACTTTCTCATTTTTCTTTGTGGGTCCCCCCCCCCCCCTCGACATAGTAAAGTATATCTTATCTTCATACAATCAGTCCCTGAGGTACTTTCTTGCAACGTTTCTTTCACAAGTCAAATTACGGGTGCTGGATAATTTTGGGGGTCTAGGTGAATTTAGTTTCTATTTTAATGTCTCAAATCCGCTAGGCTTAAGATGGTCAGTGGCACGAATAAGAGCGTTTACTATCTGATTGATCGAATTATACAATACATTATATTAATCGGTTATAATGGGCCAATCTTAGTGTGGTTCTCATCACAAAATGAAGTATTGTAACTTTTTTCAAATTATTCGAAGCCATCTGAATTTGGCCAGCCTATCTAAGTTGACTGCCTAGACAACTATAGCCTCCTCTATATATGAAGTAACCAAAACGATGGTTCAAGCCGAATTGCAAAAAGTTGGAGAACATCACTACGCATAAGTAGACTATAATACTATAAAATCTAATGAAACAGCATAGACACCACGCAACAAGCTACCTGCTAATATATACTTGTGATAAAATAAATTTCAAGACTCACAAAAAGAAAAAGACCCAAAGAGACAAAAAAAAAAAAAAAACAGCGTGATAAAACAAAGATAATATTAATTTAGAATAGAGTAATGACTTCGTAAAAAAAATAAAAAAAAAAAAAAAAGCATTCTCTAAAACTTCAGAATAAATCGCATGAAATCTTATCTAAAGACCGCATCAGTAAAATGACAGGCAATTTCGCTCTGTATAAACACATATCAGACACACTATGTAAATAAAATGTGGAAATATCGAATAACTGTGAAATACGTATTTTTCTATCATATATATTTCAAATATGACACAACTTAACATGATTTAACACGTTACCAAAAAAAGTCAAGAAAAGCATAAGGAATATAGAAGCTCGTTTGTGCAAAGACTCTGTACAACTACGTCATGACATTTTATAACTTCCCCATAACATAATAAATAATGGCTGTCCTCTCGTATGAATGAAACCCCTAACAAAGCTTAGAACGCCCCATTCGTCTCAACTACGATTACACAAGTGGATGATGGGAATGCCGCATGACCTTCGCGCTCCGCTCGACAAGGGTTCTGCACAATATCGAGATTAACTTGAAATACGTAAACGTAGAAAATTCTACAAGATTCTACTATTTTTAATTTATTATAGTAATAGAAAGAAACCTATAATATCTAGGTACTTAGGGTATGAAAAAGAACAAAATCTACAAAGTGAAAACAAAGAGCAGAAAGTACGAAAAAGGGTGGAGAAGAAGAACGGAGGTAATGAATCATCACAAAAATACACACAGCCGTAACACGCGTAGGCATAGGTCGAGTGCGTAAAAGAAAAAGGAGCGAGGAGAAGATTAGTATCGTGGTCGACCATGCATGGAAGAACGACTCCCAAAATGACAACAAGAATCGAATGCAAGCCACACGAAGCATTACTCTAATCTAACTTCTATATCATTTACAAAGTTACGACCTCCTACAACTATACTTTAAGCCCCACTCCCCAAAGAGAATTGGACCCATGAATAACTCATCTCTACTCATCTCATACTGACTGTTACATATTAGTTTACAAATCAGAGCTCAGAAAACAAAAGAGAAATAGAAGAAAGAATAAAACTAAAGCGAGAGGAGAGAAGAGAGAGAAGAGAAAATAAGGAAACTATGAGAATTAGTTCATGCCGCAGCAGCGAATGAAGAGGAAAGGAACTGGAGAGAGCAAAAAAGCAAAGGTGGTCAACACCCTACTCTCCAAGACTTGTTATTTTCATCATTCAGGCTATCGTGGCCTTTCTTTGATTGAAACTCCCACAATATTGTTTTATTTATATTTAGCTTTATTCTACCTTATCAATCAGCAATGGAGAATATATTCCTTTCACTTCATTAATCCTTGTGAAAAAAGTTGGTTTTCGCTCATTCTTGTCGTGCTCATCTCTTTGTTATTCGTGCATATATCATTGGTTTCGCCTTCCGTGTATTTGCCATAGAAAAACATAACATTCTTTTTCTTGGATACATCATTTTCTGTACTTTAGGTCTTGCCCATGTCCAATGACTAGACATTTTCTACTTCGTTTATTGTCCTAGGTTGGGAGTTGATAAAGCTGGATTGGCACGTCTTTATATCGTCAACAGAAAAGAATCAAACGTCGCATGAGAAAGTATATATTATACCACATTATGTGAGAGGAACTAAATCAGTCTCAGTCTAGTGGATTTAGGATGAAATCTACTAATTAAATGACATTAAATAAATTGATTATTCCTCATGCATAAATCTCATGTATAAGAATGACAATATATCACAAGAGAATGCTCAAGGAGATGTGATTCAATATTCAAAAGCCAAAAAACGAAAAGAGACATCCTCCCCCGTGGTCACAGTTTGATGTGTACACACACCCATATTGGCCTGTGCTTGGGATTTTTGTGCAGGGAATATTCATCATGGAGACAGTAAACAAAATGTGCTCATAGGCTCCATCCAAGCTTTTGTTGTGCACTGTGCAATCATTAAAATTCATAATTTCAGATGGCCTGTGTCACTTGTCCCTGTGGTGGGACAGAAGTGGGTGGGAGGGACCCGAATAAGGCTCGGTCAAAGTGGCCTTTCTTATGATGCACTGTTTGCTTGAACAGGGGTTTGGAATAAGTGTGTTGTGCTGGGAGGTTACAGCATATCCTGTTTGTGAGATCCTGCTTCTTGTGTGGACTATAACTGGATTGACAGATTTGCCCATTTTTTTTAAAATCAAGAACAGCTTCTAGTAAACCATCCAATCTTTGAGATTACAGTCATGCTTTTGGTAAGTAATCCAGCGAAGATAGTTAAACACGTCGCAATAATCAAATACGATGCTCTTAGCGAGACATTTCTCTAGTCCAGATGTGAGATGGATCAACTCATGCTAATTTACAAGTACTTTAATTTTCGCAATTTCTATTGAAAAACCCGACGGGTTTGTTTTAATATTTAAAGAATGGACATACATGTGTCATTAGACTTTCAATGTCGATTCGACATGCAACACACCTACATAATGGTTATGTACCCGTTAGACCAGATACGATAGATGTTTCTCTAGTATATATATGAGATGGGTCTATATTTTCTGTTCTATAAATATTTTGGTTTTGCCAATTTCTCTTTGCAATGCAAAATTCAACACGACGGGTTGGCTTAATAGTGAATGCATGGACATACATGTGTCGATTAGACATAAAACATAGGCTCAAAGCCCCATGTCACCAAGTGCGGAATTCTTCGGTTGCCTCACATTCAAGCATCCTTATGCGTCAACATATTTTTTTACTCAAACCGGATCTGATTCTAGTTAACCTACCAATATTGCAGACCCATGACAAACATAAGCTTTCTATGAGGAAAAACCGTCAAAAAGTCATGAACATATTGTACTTTTACTAATTCAGCACTAAATCTTTTAATTTTTGTCAATGCAGTAATAAATATTTTGCCTTCGTGCCAATTCAGTCCTAAACCTTTTGTATTTTATGCCAATTCAATCAATCCGGCTAGCTAAACATTAATGTCAGTTGGCGCTAACGTGGACACCGGTACTAACGTGTACAATTTATAATAATATTTTAACATTATTTCAAGTTATTATTTCTTTTTTCTTTTTTTCTTTTTCTTTCTACTTCCTCCAGTCAGTTGCCAGCAGCAACCGGCCAAAGGCTAAGGCTGGCGTGGTTGACCTCGCCCAGCAATGGTGAGGCTCGCCCCAGCAGATCACCAGTGGGGGCGAACTTTGCCTAAAGCAAATTAGGTCGACCTTGTCGACCCTAGCAGTGAGCAGCTAGCAAAAAAAGAAAGGAAAAGAAAAAAAAATAAAAATAAAAATAATTTGAATAAACATTGAAATTTTATTATAAATTTTCCAAGTGAGCGCTAGCCAGCCAAACTTGGCCGGATGAATTGAATTGACATAAATACAAAAGGTTTAGGACTGAATTGACACACACAAAAAAAAAGATTTAGAATTGAATTGATAAAATGAAAAAGTTTACAACTAAATTGATACAAGTGTAATAGGTTTATGACTTTTTTGATAATATTTCCTTCTATAGCAACTTGGTAGGAATTATACATATCCAAGCGTGAGAAGCGGAGGCCAAGAAACATATCACAAATAGAATTTACGTGGTTGGATCGATCTAATCTACAGCTACAGGGAGAGTAACAAAAACATTTCCCTATTGATAGCGATACAAGAATGGATCACTCATTTTCCTTCAAGTGTTAGCTCACTCAAGTCTAGCAAGTGTTACACAGTCCCTAATTACATCCATTGCAGTATTTAGCCCTCATAATTTTTTTTTTTCTCTTCTAATGACACACTATTCAAAGAGAAGCCTACCTAGCTAGATTTGTCTAGGCGTCCCCCTTAAATACAAATCAAGCTGTTGCGTCACCGGAGCACCCGATCACATGCTGTTGACAGGGCTCGGAATTCGTGTTTTGTCATCAAAGTGTTTGTGATTTGTGCCATTAATGTTAAATCATCACTTGCATTTTGGACAAAGAATTGACCCATGATGAAAATCTCGTGTGCGAACATATATGCCCGTGGTTAAGCATATCATTTCGCGTCAAATACTGAATTCCCCTTGTTCTTATCAAACAAATTAGTCATGCCCAATATTACAAACCCTAATTGCAGGGCATCCGGCAGTACCATATATCATTTCACTTTGAGGTCATTCTAAATGCATTATCAATGAGTTTAAACTCGAGATATTATTTGAACATACAGGCTACAGGCTTCATTTCAATGAAGGAATGTGAAGAGTATGTTTGGAAGTTACTGCAGATGCGGCTGGAACATGCATCTAAAGGCTATAACTTTGCAAGTTAACCAGCCAGATTGTGTAGGCTTAAGAACGAAGCAAAATCCCATCCGGTCGTCGATATGGCCCTAAAATCCAAAAAGAATGGTTGGGGAAGGGCATCAACCGAATCTCAAAAACTTGCTGTCTTTGGAATTGTACGTCGGAATTTCGTTTGCTTTATCGCTTTATCTTCCTTTAGATTTTGTAGATTCCAAGAACCTCTCTTTTGTTTTTCCCTTTTTCGATTCCAAATTTTTTCTTTTAAATTCCACTTCTCAAGGTAGGCTAGGTTGAACCAACACGAAGAGCAAAAAAGAAAGTTCACGGCCCTCCATTTATTCCCTTTTATCTGTGGCCTGTGCTTGTATATAAGCACACCCTAGTCGTGCAGATTGTTTCAGCAGCAGCAGCAATCTCTCCTCTCTTTGTTGTGTCTCGGAGCCACTTGTCTTGTTAAGGTTAGCTTCATTCACTTCTTGAAACCCAAGCCATTATATCTTTAATGGAATGTAGCAATAATTTGACTGTAAAGGAAGTCTATCCAGTCTCTTCTCATTGATTCGTTCTTTTCGTGTTTGTTTTCAGTTCATTGTCAGCAGCAAAGATGAGTAGGCCCGGAGATTGGAACTGCAAGTCGTGCCAGCACCTCAACTTCCAGAGGCGCGACTCGTGCCAGCGCTGTGGGGACACGAAATGTGGCAGTGGGGACTTTGCAAATTTCGGTGGGAGGAGTGGATCCTCATTTGGGTTCACCGGCTCCGATGTCCGTCCTGGAGATTGGTACTGCACTGTCGGGAACTGTGGGACTCATAACTTTGCCAGCCGCTCGACCTGCTTCAAGTGCGGTGCGTTCAAGGAAGACTTGGCCGGCGGGTATGATTTCGACATGCCACGCTCTAGAGGTCTAGGCAGCAACGGCGGTGGCAGCCGATCCGGATGGAAATCGGGCGATTGGATCTGCAATAGGTAAACCAAATTCTGCCGAAATATATACTAGATCGATGGACACATTTTAAAGTTAAAGAAAGGAACCCGGCACTAAAACTCTATAAGCTCTTCAGATTTTGCTCCCTGCGAAAATATCCAGCTAAAAGAATGAAAGAATAAACTAGCTGTTTCAGTAGAAATTACTTTTAATCAAATTTGCATTCGTATTTCAACTTATTTTCTTTTTCCCTTTCACCAGGTTTGGATGCAATGAGCACAACTTTGCCAGCAGAATGGAATGTTTCCGGTGCAATGCCCCTCGGGACTACTCTGGCAACCGATCCTACTAGGTCTATGCAAAGTGCTTTTCAATTTTGGGTATGCAACTAACACTTTGGTGCTAATTAGTCACGACTAAAGCTACGCAAACCAAAGATTTACAAAGACCAGCATACCAAAATTCACGCAATCAACCGTCGCCTCCGTGTTGCGAAGCAACATAGTCAATTTGCATGCACATTTTATGTGGAATATGTCGTATCCTAAGTGTTACATGAATCTGAGGTTATTTAAAGATTATTCTAAAGGCTCAACTTTATTATTGCTCGCAGGCATTGCG
This sequence comes from Psidium friedrichsthalianum, assembly GCA_019149425.1. Lineage (NCBI taxonomy): Eukaryota > Viridiplantae > Streptophyta > Magnoliopsida > Myrtales > Myrtaceae > Psidium > Psidium friedrichsthalianum. The sequence goes on from JAGVVM010002354.1 coordinate 7,207, forward strand.
GCCACCAAGAGAGACCGGGGACAGGAGCTTGAACTTTTGCTTTTTGGGATGTTTCTCTAATTGGCTGCGAGATCTCTTTACGCGGAGAAGCATGTCCACCGTATAATCTGTCTCTTGAGAAACATTTGTTTAGGTCTCCTTATCATAAGGCTAATGGTCGTTTCCATTTATTATTTGGGTGTGTGAGTGCTAGCAAATCTACTTACGAGTTCTCGAGCTAGAGGAGAAAAGAGCACTTCACGTGCTTTTTGGTGCTTTTCCTTTGTTGTAGTATTCTCTTATAGAATCGTATTGTTATGTTGGGTTTGTTCCCATAAGTGGAAATTTGTTAGTAACGAATCTTCATCTCTCCATCTTTCATGTGTTTACCGCTATGGGAAAATCAAATTAGGAAGTACGATAGCTCATGTCCAAACTTGCGTTACACCCCGTCCCCCTTGTGCGATACTCAACGCTCTAGAGACTAGAGATGGAAAGACGGTGAATCACGAACAAGAAATCATTATTCCGCGGATTTAATACGTATGCTAAAACAAAACTGGACCGTTAAATGAGATCGATATGAGACCCGTCATTTTCAATGGTTCAAATTCGATTTAGTACACACACTACACTCATGTACGGACTCCTCATCACACGAAGGCCATCAACGGGGTAGGAAAAATGCAATGCAAATCGACGTAAGTTCATATCAGCTTGATTTTACCGGAGGAATTACATCAACGTAGGAAAAAAAAAACACATGTTTTAGATCATCAGTGGGCCATTTTCACACCCCAAAAAACAAAGATAAGTTTATTGCATCTTATACGTACCGCAAGTCAAAGATAGTGAAAAGGAAGTACATGTCGGGGTTGGTCTGCATAGGATTCTCTTCATTGACCAAAATTCTCTTTTTATCTTTAAGACTTTGAGAATGGTTGTGTGCTTAGTTAAATGGCACCATGACTACAGAAAGTGGCGTCTTTAAGGCTCTCGCTAGATAAACAAAAGAAAAGGGTTCTCTTTTAAGGCCAGATAGACTCCCGTGGAGAAGCCTTTAAAAGAAAGATTCCTGTCTTCTTTTCGGGTTAAGCTTTGTGTAACATCATGTGTTGCTGTGGCTGTTACCTACTCATTATATCTTGATCCTCTGTCTTCATCTTTGTTGTTGCATGCAACAAAGTGGATGGCATGCTCCGTTCCTTGAGTCAATATTTCGCCGTGACCTTTTCCTTCGCTTAAAGCCCCGTTTGCTTCGCAAAAATTGTATCTTTTGACAAACACTTTCCTGAAAATGATTGCTCGCGGTCACTTGAGATAATTAGCCTATTGAAATGTTTTCAATATAGGCAATAATTTATGTCTAAACATTTTTGTGGGGCGATGAAAAGACCTTATGTTCGCTCGTTTTGTAGTCTAATCCAAACGGTCATTTTTAAGGAAAAAAAATATTTTCCACGCCATTCATTTTTTACGAAACAAACGGAGACCGTAAAAGTCTCTCCTTATCTATCCACGACAATGTATGTAACCATGCACTATCATGACCTATATCTTGTAATTTCTATAGGCTTAATCTAACCTTCGTTACCTAGTGTGGTAGAATTTTAATCCTCGAAAGGTTCTTAAGTATTGTGACTTTTACACCTAAAGTTTTGGTTTGGAAGTTTAACTATAACATTTAATAAAAGGAACCATTTTGCAGGTACTCTTCCATAATCTGTATCAACTAGATTCTGGAAGTGTTCTCTTTTGTCAAAGAACAAACTTTTATGCCATTGACGAATGGTATAATTTATCTTATGATAGATGCGGCATGACATTTATATAAATGCCGCATGAAAGTTTTGGAGCTCTCAAATATTGATTTTTTTTCCATGCACGGCCGGTATATATTACTAATATGATGAAAAAAAAAAAACTTCTTGAAGTTGTCATAGATTTGATTAGCATTACGAAAAAAAAATGAATTGTTCATTCAATTAGCCTTTGTGCATTCATGTTCCTATGGCCTGTTCGTAGGAATGAAATGAGAAAAAACAAAAGATGGTATCCCAATCACCAAGTAGATTTTGCATGGTGAAAAGACGGTCAGTTAGGTCAATTCGATGGTCCAACAATGGTGAAAATTCTTCTAGCCGAGCCTCAGAAATCCAAAGTATCAAAAATCCCTTTCAAACCAACTTAACCAAGCACACAAAGAAGCCATGTAAATGCAATCTTCATTACTATGGAAGACAATAGTTCTAGTGTTATTCTCAATTTTGGAAATTCATTTCTTCTTTCTAACAACTTTGTAATCTCTTTGAAGTGATTCTATTTTCATACCCGTGATTATCACATTGTAGCATTTGATTTTCCTCCCATTAATTTTTTTTCTCGCTTTTTTTTTAATTATTCTTTGGTGATTACTCTCTCGAAAGAGTTACGTTGCCGTTAGTTTTAGACTAGAGTGAACTATGTTTAAGTAAATTGATACTTAGTTACCAACAAAACAACGACATCCGATGCAGATTCGTGTTGCTGATCTCCTACGAATGTCCGCACTGTCGGCATAGTTTCTCTTGTGATTTTGTCCTCGCCCACTGCTCTGTTATTACCTCCCTTGACTTGAAGGAATTTTATAATCGCCCGACAAAATGTCTTGAGAATAAACGAAAGAAGAAGGGAAAACATAAGCGAGAATAAGCTCGTTCCCATATCAATTAAAATTACTTACTTTTTTTTCCTTAACGGGAAAATTGTCCAGAAAGTCTTAAACCTATTGTTCGGTGGTGAATTCAGCCTTAAGCATTTCGATTATGCTAACGTAGCCCTAAAATTTTTTTACTATTTGTTAATTCAATCCTTAACCTTTCTGTTGTGTCTATTTAGTCCTAAACAAAATTCCTATGATTTGTTAATTTAGTGATAAGCCTTTTGATAATTTGTCAATGCAGTCCGCGCCAATAGCGTACGACAAATAAGTTTGTGTTAGATTATGTCTTGAGCTTGAGCCAATGAAAACCCCAACCCAATTGGAATTTCAAATTCAATTCGGGACTGAATTGACACAAAAGCAAAAGATTAATGACTTAATTAGTATAAATACTAAAGGTTAGTGACTGAATTGACATAATTGTGATAGATTTATAACTTTTTTGTAATTTTCAATTTTTCTAGAGAAGCGAATATAGCAAACCAAATTAAACTCAAACATTGGTGGTGCCAAAGAGACATCCACATACCAAGTAGTAATCTACCTCAGTTCAGCACAGACGATTCGCTCTTACAGTCTTTGATAACACATCTTGCACATGAGACAAATTGCAGAATTCCGATTTCTCCTCTTCCTCTCTCTCCCTCTTTTTTTATTTTTTTTAATTTCAGTGGGAAAAAAGCAAGGCAGTTCATTTGGACAATTGTTGTTAGTTTGGCCCTGCAAAGCTGAGACGGTATAAACGAATAATCCGCAGATACTATTCTCTCATCTTCCCTAAAAAAGATTTAATTTATACGTTTATGATGCAGCTTTCATGAAACTTAGATCGCCATTTCACTGGGGATCTTTTGTCTCCTCTTTGGCTTTGGTTTTGGAGTTTCAGAGTTGAATTTGTACATTTCAACATCATCAAAATTCATCTGGCTGCCTCAGAGGTCAAAGCACTGCGAATGGCTTCTGGTGAGTCTCTGTCTCTTGCTTCTTTCTGCCTGGTCAAGCATCAACATGAATCGCTTGTCGCGGTAAGGTACTGGCATAGCTCTTGATGAGTATGAATTTGAGCTATTCCATACTATGGAAGGGTGCTCTTAGTGTTCTCCTATGAAATAGTACACCTTAATAGCGGCCGGCATATTTGTATCCATGACCTATGTCCAGCAAATTTAGTCGGTATTGGCATCAAATCGTACAGTCTGATTCTGATCTAATTAGCCCATGATTCATTTTTCAAGGTGATGGTTATATGTTCTGGCATTACTTTCTTTCAGGTACCTTAGGACCTTTGAGAGTTAAGATATCAAACCTCAACTTCTATAGAGCAGGAGTTGGGGAAGCACATCAATCCACTTTGAGGATAACTTGGACTGCGCACAAATCCCAGAATCATGTAGGTGCAAGGACATCTTCCAGAACAGATGATCCATGGAGAATGTATTGTACCTCATCTTCTGGAAGCCAATGTAAGTACTCATAGCTGATGTTTGTCCTTAATTTGTACTTTTGAACAAATCCTGATCTACCAGAGGTTCACTCAATGAATTTTTCCTCACTGACTGCGAAAATCATCTTCACATAGTCAAATTATCATATTTGGAAGACTAATTTTTTCTGTCCACAGGCGTATGGCCGAGTACTTTCGATGATAATTGCTGCTTTGTACAAGTAGATGGTTCTGAAGTGTCCAAAACATCTGCTTTCACAAGGAGACGCCCACCAGATCTATCTGAGGTTGAGTTCCTTCTAAGTGGTGCAAGACTCATTTTATCTCCTTTTTCCCTTTTATGTTTCATTAAGACTACATACAGCTCTTCTTCTACCCAAGCTCGTTTGATTAGTGATATACAAGTGGATTGCGTCATAATACAGATAAGCATTCTCAAAATGAAAGAGGCGAAGTGAGGCTTTATTTTCATGTTCTTCTTGAACACGTGCTCCTAATGTCATTGGCCTGAATATGACTCTCGTGGAGTATCTACTTCTAACACTCCTAGTCCTAACGATAAAATGATTCCTTGAAACTTGGATCAACTTCCATCGCGTATGTAGTGTGCTAGACTTCGCTGTCCAGATTTTCCTGTCTCTTCTATCTTTGCTCTACTGATAATCTAGGTAACTTCAATGGCAAAGTATGATGAGATCTATTAGCAGTTTAAATTGTGATGGGGGCTGCAGATTATGCTTAACATTATCACTCCAAAGCAAAGTCGTCTTGCTTTGATTATAGGCACACTTAATGCAGGGACATGTTTCACAACTTCTGAATTTTGGAAATTGGTGTACCCTTCTACAGGAAATTTTCAAGTAGCTACATTGCTAAGTCAGTTGAGATTTATATGCAGGTTGGATCTCTGATAACTGGCATATGCGAGGCAAGGTCAGTTGAAAAAATTGAAATGAAGGTAAGAAGACCAGGGTTGGGTTCACAAATTCATGTAAACTGAGAGGATATCACAATTTTCCCTCCAGCCAACTTGTAGAAGTCTTTAAAGATGCTCAGGTCCAATTAATGTTCTCTTTGTTTTATTCCTATCTACATTTAGCTCAACGGTTTTCAGCTATATTTGACGAGGAGTCCGATCAGAAAGACTGCCACTTTACCTCCATCTCCCCAGTCGCTTGCTCCTGTTAAAGCTGATGCAGCACCTGAGGAACCTGTCGCAAGTGCTTCACTCCCAGAAACTTCTTTAACTGTCACCAAATCGATATTCTCCGTACGTAGATGGCAGATAACACTTCTGAAGGCCGCTAATGAGGGCTTGGTTGTACTTCAGTCTCCTAAGGTGAGTCCACGTTTGTAAGAGTGTGTGTGTGTGTGTGTGTGTGTGTGTGTGTGAGCTTACTTATCAAAGTTTCATCTGAACCAGGTGGGGTTTTTCAAAAGATCTAGTACTATAAAAGGGAAGCATGCTCTGCCTGCATGCAAAGAGGTAAAAAGACAGAGGTCATAAGGCTGGTCTATGAGTTCCAAATTGCATCGTGGCTTATTATCATTATTTTTCATGTCTAAGTCTGAAGATGTAAGTTATTGAAAAGTGTTTAGCAAATTAACGGAAAGGATCTCAAAACTCAGATAATTTTCTTCTTAGTAGTTGCTTCAGAGAGTGAGTAACCATCTTCTGCAAACTCCAATGCCACCAAAGACAACCGAGCGACTCGGTAGCCAGGCCTACCATTGGAAAGCCAACAGAGCTCCATTGAAACCTTCATACTTAGGACATACTATTTCAGATCAACAAAATGGAAAACAAAGCAAGATGAGAAACTAGACGGTGTTACCGAGAGTACCAAAACAAAAGTAAACTTCTCGATACATAACAATTTACGCTTGGTGTATATCCGTCTCTAAACAAAAATCTCACATCCGCTCTACAGAGGCAAATAGTGGAGGAGGGACAAGTAGTCTGCTACATCAATCAACTGGGTGGAGAGATGCCAATCAAGGTCAAGAGGATTCGTATTCTTTCTTCTGCTCTTTTGTTCTTTTCAGTTCCGTTTCACATGCATTAGCGCAATTTACTGCAATAGAAATTCAGTTTGCAGTCTCAGATGGTGAATTTCTCTTTCTTACCACAGGCTGATGTATCTGGGAAGGTCATCAAAATCCTTCTGGAGGATGGAGGTATCTTACTTTTAAACCTTGCTGTCATTCTTCCTACATCCAATTCTGCTGAGTTTCGTTTATCTTGTTACTCATTCCTTTCATCATACAGATCCAGTTGGATACGAGGATGCTCTCATAACCATTCTTCCTTCTTCACCCAAAGTAAAGATGTTGCAGTAGATGGTTTCTCTTGGATTTTTCTCACAATTTCAAATTATGTGTGCTGACTGATTGAATCTCTAAATTACTTGGATCGAATCAGATGACATTTCATTTGCCCCTTTGTAATCAATTGAGTTTGATTGTATATTCAGTATATATGTTCAGTATATAACCACTTCCTTGCAATAATGAAGCACTTTCGCATTTATCCTGTCTCTTATTTGGTGGGGAATGATATGGTGATTCAACTGTTTCTCAGTTATTGTCCACAATTACATACTTTGAAAATCATCGAGAGACATCCTACTTCTAACCATCATCGCATGTAATTTTTTAGCACCTCTCACATGAAAGTTTCCACTTCTTGGAGCAGTTAATCAGAGAACATTATGAAGTGAGATCAAACATCCACACCGCAACCATTGTCACAGTCATATCATAGGTGGGAAGAGTAATTAGATGCCAATATTTTTTCCTGCATCTCTCTAAAATTTGGTTGTGGACAGTCCATCTAATAGAGATGGCCTTAGAGTATCTGTATGTTTGACGTTAATGAAGGCAACCAGAAAGAATGGGAGTGGAGCACAAAGCTGGATAAACTATAATTGCAGTTACCAATAGCATAGCATGGAAGCGGAAGGGGTTCAGTATCACGAACCAACGGCAGAAATTGGAAACAAAAGATAGGAAAGATGAAAGACTATGAGGCAACCACTTTGAAGAAATGCACAATGCAGCTACTAATCCTGTCATATATTTTGCTAGAGTTGCTTTACACAAGGCTGGCTCGCCCCATGGAAAATATGATTTCTCGGTGAATCACTCTAACTCTTGTATTTGGCCAAGAATCACACTAGATGTCATATACAGATGGATATGACTATCTTTTACCTGTGTTTTGCTTTCTCATGTTTCAGTCTATGCATATTGACTTCCTAGTTCTGCACATACGTACTATCTTTCTCACATCCTTCCGCATTGAGGCAAAAGCAGAAACTGCTACAAAGAACAATGCCGGGTACATACGTATGGATTTTGATGAATTGGAGTAAGCAGTATTTCCGAGCATGACTTCCCTAGCCAGGCCCCAAATGACTAGAAGCGCACCAAAAAAGCTCATCCTCACTGGCTTCATGAGACTAAGAAGAGCTCCTGCCACCATTAAGTAGCTCCCTGCGAGGACCTGGTGTATACGCCAGGATCAGAAGGAGAAATTATAAATAAGCTTGCCATGACAAAGAATCAAATAGCCTTTTCCACATGAGAAATGCACTCAGGCAAAATGTTGCTTCGACTTTGCATTACAGGATAATAAATTGATGACACATGAGGAGCTTCCAGATCATTCTGTTCTGCTCTCTAGTCTTAACCTTCAGTTGATGAAGCAAAACTACAAAAAGCGCAGAATACAACTTGCAAATTAACAATGCAATTGTTAGAGAGATGGTGAAGACCTCAATGCGTCGAAGATCTATAGCAGATGAAACTGCCTTAGAATTGGCAAAATTGTAGGCGTCTAGCAAGTTATCATAGCTTGGTATGGTCTTGCTCATGAGAAAAGCATTGGCGACAGCTCCTGGATACAGAAGAGCTTTAACTACAGACTGAGGGAAGATTTCAGTCGCAAACAACTGAGAAGATGTCACCTGCATTGGTGTTGTGCACATTCCAATCCTACATGGAACCCTGTAGAGACAGACGAAAAACAACATAGTTGAATCTGCAGATACAGAACATTAAAATATGCAGTGACTTCATCTAAGCCAAATATCGGAGAAAACAAACCAGACCCATAATCACAACCGCTTGTCATCAAGTCGAACCCACCCTTTCATATGTGCTTCTTTTTTTTTTTTTTAAGAATAACATGTTTGGATCGTTTATTCAGTACATATCCTTTCAATAGTCCAACATTTCTGGTTTTGTAATCTTCTAAAACTATGATCAGTAGTAATTACCCCCGCATAGGTAATTGCCTAGCAGCAGCACCCTAAAAATCAATCGCTTCAAAGCTATAATAACATCAATGATGGATCAATCAAGGGATTCACTTCTAACCAGCGCCAGATTAGGGACAGTTCACGTTCATTTTTAGTCCCCCTTGCCCCTCTCTCACTGCCATAATCTAGTTAAAAACATTAAAACGACATTAAAAGCAGGGAATAAAAAACTGGAAGAAGCTAGCTATCAAGATCGCATTTTTATTTTGAGGGAATGAAGTATTTGCTTTCAATCGTTCGCACATCGGTCACATTCCCAGAGAGAAAATAACACCGCTTCTGTCGTCATCAAGAACCCGACATTTTCCTAAAGTACGAGGGTAAGCAAATCGTGGACGCATTTGTTATCTTGTCCTTCTCAAAGACTGAAAACGAACGACCCATTTGCGCTAGCAACCAACCCAGATCACCAAATGCAAACCTAATCATAGCGGAGCGAGAAAACGACAACATAGCACCAATCTTTCCCATATAAAAATATCATTTCTTGATCAACGCTCATCATATCATATGCACCAAAAAGGGGCATAGTATGAACGGGAAAAGAAAAGCTCAAGTGGGGAGATAAACAATGGGCGTTACCTGAAAAGAGGGACTTGAAGAATGATGAGGAAAAAGAACGCAGCCGCAGCAATGGAAGAGATTGCTCGAGCCCTTTTTCTCGAAGAAGACATTTTCTCTTTAGTTAAGGAAAAAAATCGAAAATTTGCGAATGGAAAAAGCAGGAGGGGCAGATCTTGGTGGGAGACCCCACGAAACAAGTTGAAGCGGGAGGTTGTCGAGAGATCATGGCGGTAAACTTCCAAATTTCGCGGGCCCACTGCTCGCCGTTCTTCTTCGATTAGCCGCTTTCGCGAAAACGACCTGTCGATGCCCGGTAGCCATATGGAACTTTTCGAAAACGCCTGTAAGCCGCAAACTCATTCGGTTTTTGGCATTTCATTGCAAATTGCAACAAGATTTGATCGCATAAGTTCCATGAGCTAAAGCACCTTATTGCACACAATTTCTTCTTGCAGGGTGGTGTCTTTCGTCCTTTAAAGGTATGCATTGTAACATTTCTGGAAGCAAAAATCCATTTTGTAATTTAACTTATGAAGTAAAAATTTATTTAGTAAAAAGTTTTATTTTTGAAAAAAATTTCTACTCCTTAAGTGAATTTTCACTTTTGAAATTGTCTTTACCCAATTTAAGAAGTTAAAAAAATTACTTCTCAACTCAAGAAGCAATTCTCATTCCATCCTCTTTTCATTACACATTCACCCTCTTTTCGACCACACCCACCTTCGCCAACCTCCGTCGTTGCCTACTGCCAACCACCATACGTCGCCGCCTATGACCACTGCAACCCACCCTCCCTTGTCACCAACTGTCGACCACCGTCGGCCGTTGCCCATTGCCACCTATGACCACCACCGACCATCGCTTGTTGCCAGCAGGCAATCATCGCCCGCTACCAAGCATCGCCGACCTCCACTGATTGCACCCATCGCCACCCATAACCACCACCAACTACCCACCACCACACCCCACCACTAATCGCCAACCATCGCCACCAACTGTTGACTGCTGCCTCGCCCGCGGTTGCCAGTCATTGACCTTTGTTGAGCACCACTGTGACCACTGCCGCCAAGTCGCCATCTTCAGCTGTCGAAGTAAAAGATAAATTATAATTTTTTTATTTTTAAAATAAATTTTAAAATTTTAAAAATGAAGTAGAAATTTTTCGACCATCGATAATAATTTTTCATAGAAGATTTTGTGTTAAAAATGTTTCAAGAGTAAAAATTTTCAACCGTTACTAAACGAATTTCTCTGATAAAAAATTAACTTATGGAGTAAAAGTATAAAAATCAACTTTTGCTTCTAAATACAAGTAGAAAAATCAATTTCTAGTTGGAAGTTGATTTCTAAAGCAGAAGTGTTGCCATGCGCGCTCTAAGCAACTTATGTGAATTACCACTAAACTGGGAAGAAAGTGAGCGAAAAATTCTCACTTCAGTCACAATGGTTTCCTGGTGGATTTTTAGTTAGTTTAAAGCCAACATTTTGCATAGAGTAATACGATGAACAACTGGAGCATCTCATTTAAAATGAAAACTAGTACAAGAAAAGCATAACTTATCACATCATCACATGTGGGTCAGACGAAAACCTTCGTGTGGGTCACGCATCCCCATGAAATGTAGCCCCATCGTCGTCAACGATTCACCATCAATAATTGCACGGCGACCCCATAGTTGCTGTTAGTTTGAAGCATGTATGGAGATAGCCGCACTGCGCAGATAGTTACAAAACCTTCACCATCTTCTGTGAAAAAAAATGTGGAACAGCCTTCCATTAGACGTCCTTGCCAAGATCTTCTCCTTCCTCTCGCCAGACTCGTTGGCCCGGGCCAACTCGGCTTGCCAGCATTGGCACAGGTGTGGCACAGGTTACCTGCTGAGCACTGGGCCGGTGGTGACATGGAAGCATCCACCGTGGTTTGTGGCGGTGCCTATTCGCAGCCTCAGTGGCTGTTGCTATGTCCACAATCCGAATTCGGATAATTGGCATGCCCTTCCCCTTGACTTCTTGTCGGACCCAGTGAGGCTCATTTCTCCTACTGGTGGTGGCCTTATCCTGTTAAGATCCACAAGTACCACACTCCACCAATTAGCTCTATGTAACCCTTTCACTAGACAATACAAGCGATTGCCGAAGCTGAACATTTCGCGCACCAATCCAGCCACAGGATTGGTAGTGTTGGACCCGAGCCAGGGTGGTTCATTCCCTGCTTTCAGGGTGTACGTCGCTGGAGGAATGTCTGATGCCCCACGCGGTTGCAGCACGTATGAGTCCACATTGGAAGCCTACGATTCAGTTCATGAGAGGTGGCAGATTATCAGGCCGATGCCGGTGGAATTTGCAGTGAGGCTGACGGTCTGGACTCCTAATGAAAGTGTATGCTGTGATGGGGTGCTGTACTGGATGACCTCAGCCAGGGCCTACAGCATCATGGGCTTCGAGATCGGGACGAATAGTTGGCATGAACTAAGTGTACCGTTCGCAGATCGGCTAGAATTCGCGGTGCTGATTCGCCACAACGGGAGGCTGACGCTAGTTGGCAGCACATGCGGCGGAGCAGTATCCTTGTGGGAGCTCAGTGAAGGTGAGGTTTGGAGTTTGGTTGAGGAAATGCCACGTGAATTGGGGTCGAAACTGTTAGGCGGGAAGGCGAATTGGGGCAGTACCAAATGTGTGGCTACTGATGGGGTTTTGTGTTTGTATAGAGATCTGGGGTCAGGTATGGTAGTTTGGAGGGAAATGAAAGATAAGGGAAGATGGGAATGGTTTTGGGTTGAAGGGTGTAGTTCTATCAGGGGCAAAAAAGTACAGAATTTCCCAATAAGAGCAGTGCTCCTTCATCCGAATCTTGCTCCATCTCCCATCCTCAATTAATGTAGACTTGGCCAAGCATTGATTATAATGTCTGTGTCCTGACGAATTCTCTCAGCAAAATTTTGTATAAAAATGTAATTGATGTGAATCAGTATCAAGGATATCGTCCTGCTTCCTCAGCGACTCCTCACTTCTGTTCTGCAGTAGTGAAATCACTGATAAGCTGCTCATCACAGTAGCTAGTTAAACAAGAAAACATCAGGATGTCGTTCGAGATTTGATGCAGGTTGTTTGTGGAACAGGATCCCTGAAATCAAACTATGATTACAAAGAATTGTCAAAGCTACTTTTGCAAATTGGCACAAGATAGTTGGTGGTGCATGGAACAAAGCCTGGAGCATTTTCTTACTGATTGGAAAATAAGTTCAAAACCGAAGAGAGAGCACCAGAGGCAAAGTTCTGGCACCCTGTGATTGCTACTTGCTGGCTCTTCTCCGGTGGCTCGCGCCAAGGGTGGTGTGGCTGAGCCACATCGTGTGCTGGACAATTCTACTGTTCAACTCTGTCTTCCTGTTTCTCAATGACGCAAATTCTGATTGTCAGCGTGGAGACAACTCAATTTTTATGTTTCAGCTGCGAAGATTAGTCAGAGGAATGATTAAGAAAGTCACATGGTGCTCAAAGGAGATGTACCAAGGACACGGCTACTAAAACCCATCATGATCTTATTTTGGTGCATGATATGCTCCTACAAGGGATCACATAGCAGACGGCCGATCCAAACTAGTCAACCATACCGTATCATCTGCAGGTTCTGCAATGATGGTTCTCATTTATCGGATCTATCTCAGCAAAGCTGTATGCAGCATCCTAAGCTGCACTAGCTAGTTGGTAGAGTTTTCTTCCTAGTCCTGCTTGAGGAACATCAAGAATGCTTGCACAACAAAACTATTCTTCCATACTCGGTTCATCCAAGTGATTTCGATGATTTACCGGATATCACCTTGAACCTTACCTATATGAATGCCGAGAAACCACATACCAGATCAACATTTTAGAAAATAGCATGCTCTTGAGACTTTATACACATAATATAACGTAGTGTAGTAATGATAGCCGTGAATACTTCAAGTATACCTTGACAACAGGAAACGGTCCAGCTCTCAAACAGATAAGGTGGCGTTAATGCCAAAATTAACTTTTACAGCTTGTGCTCTCGACAATTGTGAACAGTTTATGAGAACGTTAATGTTATTACTTACTGAGTTTAAAGTGAACCATCGAGTGGATCAAAGATGCCCCCATTAGAGCAGCTTCAACAGTTTTTAAGAAGAGTGGAGCAAGATTAAAGCCAATTAGTGTGCGTATACAGAACAGGATAGGCCTCTTTCTTCCTCTAAATGCTACCTGCAAGCCTCAAAATTCGTTGTTTTCACAATCTCTACCTCAAGGACAAACAAATAGTACCGATAGCACCCGTCAAAAGCATATGACCAACTGAATACTAACTGAGCAGGACATGCGTTCTTTCCACAAAAAAAATAGATGAAATGCTACTATAACAGTCCATAGTTAGGACAAATTAGAAAAGCACTGCCCTCTGAGTTGTCTTAGTTTTCTTTTCCCCTCATATAACGTGACATGAAAATCATCTTCCTATGTTCGACTTTATTCAAGTTGTAGGAACAACGAAGACCATAATGCAACGTGAACTGGAGAGACCTGATGCAACATGATTCAAGGAACTTTTCAACGAGGGTATTCCTGTCAATTTGGATGATCAGGCCGTGGAAATAGTCACGAATATGAGCTGCTTACCTTATCAGTGTGTTGGATCGCTAAATGTGGTATATAAGTATCCTGTCAATTTTAGAGTCTGTAACATAATATGCATAGATCTCAAAGTGGAAAAACTATGGCTGATATGATTACACTACTGTAGCATGTAGAAAGTAGAAACAACTGCAATGGAAATTATGAAGCTTTTACCTTACCAATTAAGCTTCAGAAAAGGAGTCTAAAGCACATGCAACATAACTGTAAGATAGATAATTGATTGGTGCAACTCATGAAGACACGAAAACTTAAAAAAATTTATTCCTCGCTATTAAAGGCCAGATAAGTATATATGCAGTGAGTGCGAAGACTAAAATGCAAAGATCTACAGCACACATACATAAATACACTTCAAATGGAAAGCAGAGGGGCATGCTATCAAAATTGGGTAGACGTTAATAAATGTATATGCATCCCTTAAATTTTTGCGTGCCACTTCAACCCCATCGTAAATTGCAAGTACCAATGGACTATCATTCCACTAAAAATATCACGGGAAGAAAAGTGGGATGGGTATATAACGAGATGCATTACCCCATAAGGCTACTTGGCGATCAATAAATTTGCAGAGAGGCAGCCATGCTTGATAAATTACATGCAAAAAGCCAAGAGGGGCCAAAATCATTCATGTGCACAAAGCCTTCGGAAAAGATACAATAGTTCACTATTATTGAGTAATCCATCCTGAAAACAGAACTCTCAAGTACTTCCAAAGTTTAGTGTACTTGTAAATATGTGGTGGCCATATTTTTGCTGGCTCTTAAATGAGTTCTGCTATAGCTTAAGAAGCCACTAACATTATTCTGCCAAAAGCCAAAGCAGAAAAATTAGGCAGTATGTCATCTTCATTGCTAGAATGATTTACGCTTATTTCTGCAAGTCAAACCAGTGATCATGTCTGAACTCCAGGGTGTTGTCCACTATGTCCAGCTGTCTGACTGGGTAAGATAATCATTATTCTGGACTGACTCACTTCTGCTTGTTTTTCCACCGCTTAGCTCGTGCTTATAGCAGTGGCATAATGCAAGTGCAGTTCAGCTAGAGAGCCTGCGGATGCCCATTGAGAATGCGTGGACTGGGTTAACTCCGTTGGTCAGCTCAAGAGTTCCTCCATTAAACCCTGTTAACAGAATCAGAGGAACTGATTGATTGGAACAATTGATGAGATCAGGAAATATCAGCAACTTGACAGGACAACAAACCTGACAAATATATTGTTCGGCATCAGTTCGTTTGAGAAAGTGCATTGAGTAGCAAGCAAGATTGGCAGACCGGTCAGTGAGCAACACTTCACCAATATCATCAAGAACTCTAACCTGGATGTACGGATCCTTCGGTGGCACCATATCCTGGCAAAGACTTTCATCATGCATCAAATATCCCGTGAAGCACATGCTTCTTACTTATCTTCTCTCAAAAAAATTAATTAGTTCAGTGCTCTTTAGTCTTTATTGAATTGCACTTCCTAATTCACCTGAGAATTCTATGCTCACATTTATTGATAAGAAACGCAAAAACATTGACACGTAGAATTTCAGAAAATCATCATATTCTTCAACACAACCAATACCAATAATGCCACCCCTTGGCACTCTATCCCAGGCACAACACAAACAAGGATGAAAATACATAAAAGGAGTAAAAAGTATGACTTGATTTGGTCAAAACTCCAACAACTATAGAGGTTAAGGATGCAAACAGCTTGACAATAGATTCAGATGAGATTGTAGTGTTCTTACATCCCTTAAATAAATAAACGTGATGGACATCTTAAACTCTGAAGCAAGTAACTTCAAGAAATAATGCATTGATAACTGTATGCATATTATGGCTTTTAACTGTTAGAAGGATACAACTGAGGCACTGAGTATTATGTCAAGCTTTGCATGTAGTGAAACTTGTGGACAACAGCAAAAAAGTTCAAAATTGGAAATTTCTAGTTGAAAGTGGGGAAATCCAGATCACGGCCCATGGCACAGGAATGAGACTGAAAGTTCAAAAAGCAGGCAAACCAGTGCATGATTAACACAGACGAAGATCTTCCACTGATAAGCATAAAAAGGTTATGAAGTCAACAACAGAAAAGGCAAGGCATGCTGTACCATCTGCTAACTCCAAGAAATAAATCCAAGATATATAAAATAATTAAGAATGCTGGACAATCAAAAGTGTCAATTGCAGTATCATATGTCATCACAAGAAACCTTTGCGTAACAATAATACATGATAGCAAAGATCAGAATGCTTTCCAAAAACAAAAGTCATATGAAAAGAATGCAACAGATGGAAGGAGAGAAACAATCACTTAATTAGGCAAACCCCTCTCAGCCACAAACTACATTTCTCGAAAGTCAATGAGCAAAAAGCCAAGAAGCAGCAAACTTTGACTCCTGTGATTATCTTTACATGAAACCGAGTCTTAAGATATCCCTCGGCTCTTCTATGTCAAGATGCGGTGATCATATCTCATGACTAATATTTCAATCGGCTTGCATAAAATGTTGTAATTGTCACCCACGACTATATGATACGACAAAATCATTGGATATAATCCTGCTTTGATGTTGCTTTCCTATATGCTCAGTAGTACATTCCTCATCTTTACCACCGTACTAAAGAACACGTAAAGCATTTGTCAAGCCAAACTTCTCAAGTAAAACCACTCTAACGCTGACTTGACATCTTTTCAATGGATGTCTCAAATCAAGAGGACCAGATTCAGATAGAGAGGAGTGGGGCTTACCACTGTCAAATCCAGATTCATTTCATTCATATATGCATCCAGAGTTGCAGAGTAACCCTTCGAGTACTCCTTCTCAGAGTTGCTCAACTTCGTAACGAGCTCATTGGGAAGCACACGCCCTAACTTCCACCTCAAACTCCGTATAACATCTGCTCTATTGTACCTTAAAGTCACAAAATAATTAAGCAAAATAACATTAGGGTAAAAGAGCTGAACAACAATTAATTGACCAATTAATGAAAAGTGGAAAAGACAGGGAATACTATCATCTTTACATGTATGCCATCAGGCAGCGTTTATTCCGAGTCAGAGAAAGATGATGAATCAGTGCACCATAGAAATCTGCATTTCTGGTTGTTTGGATATCCAAGCCTTCTTCTTGCATATTCCTATTGCAACATATTCATGTAAATCCAAAGTCTGATACGACCAAAGTTTTACGTAATGCAGTTGAGCAACTTGAAATGATGCTAGAGCCTAACTCGTGGTGACAATAAGTAAATCTTAAATCCTTGAGATCATCACAAACTGATGTAGTAAGTTTACTATAGTAAAGTACACTTGCACTGGTAAAAGTTCCCCTCATTCTATAACAACCATAGTCAATAGGTAGATTTTTCAGTTGAATAGGGTAAAAACATGAAATTCTGCTGCATCCCCATACTAGATGACAATATGATGCTATGCATTTACGGTGGTCATGCCTGCTAGATTTTATATGGTCAAAATTCTTTCCGGCTAAAAATTAACTCCGGTAATGAAGCAGGAAACATATGAAAATAATATGTTCAATAGCCGATTCTTGACCACATAAAGAGAATGACGAAAATTTCAAAGAAAAATCAAGGAAATAGGATTACCTAAACAAGGCCTGAAGCCCAACATGATGTGAACTACATTCTTTGATTACTTGATTAAATAAGTCATCCTGCATGATTATAGTGAGACAGTAAGGTTATATTTAGCATGTGAAAGTCATTTGATCTAGCAAAACACACGCATATTCCATAGTAAGATGAGTAGAATAGAGAATCACGGAATCTTGCCTTAATAAAAGATAAGATAAGACTTGATTAAAAATGCAGGTAGGGTTTGGCAAAAGGACAAAGACAAAGTGTTGGAACAGGAAGAGGCAAAAGGAAACCTTTAAAAGCAACATCAGAATTACAAGATATTGACCATGAATATATTAGAGATTTAAACACAAAGGCATGTATTACTAACTTGTCTCCCCAGAAAAGACTACATTCTACACGGTACGTTGACAATATGTTAGAGAACCAAACTCAACACATGAAGTATCAACAGAAAGTGACCAATTCAGCCATGCCCTTCGCATGCAGAGAGATTACGATAGTAACATGTTCATGAAGTCAAGAACGAAATAATCAATCAAACAACGGCTACGTCCATCTCAAGAATTTACAAGTGGTGGAATTGCAGCAGGACTGAGCTACGAATCATAGTAGAAAGAAGCACTACCCCTCCCTATTGCTCTTATTCTTGTCATATTTTGACTTTAGCACCTTTCTCAAGCAAACATACCCCGCTCCCAGTATAAGTCGATATGTAAGGCAGAAGCAATAAGATAAACAAATATTCAAACAAAGGTGGGTTTTAGCATTTGAACTCCCAATGAAAGTTCCAAAAGACATCGAAAGGCATACAAGAATCAGAGAACTCCAATATTGCAATCTGGAAGCCGAAATCCATATACCCGGGGTTCCCATTGAAACTACAGAACGCAAATTGGTAGGGTACAAGAATATGAAATATGAAACTCACATTAAAAGGCTTAACCTGACCCTTTTCACCGCTACTGAGTTCTTTCACCAACTGGCTCGCCTTTCTCCCGTACATCTCGTTCTAGCCACCAGAAGCTCACAATTCAGTTATTTCACGATCCCTAGTAAGAACCCATCCCCAAAAATTAAAATAAATAGATAAATAATTAGTAATTTCGTCAAACATGTTGCCCACATGAAAAATCCAGCCGAACCCAGTAGTCATGCAATGTCAGTTTACCCAGGAAATCTTCCGGATCTGAGCTCAGACGCAAGCACTCTCGAAACGAGCAATCTTGATTCAGGATCTAGGAAAAAACAGTCATTTAAGATGAAAAGATCCTACTTTGAGAAAGCTAATACAGCAAAAGCACCTCCTTATCTCCGCTTCGCGCGCGACAAAAAGGCGAGAAAGAATTGACCCACAACGCGATGGAATGCTCAAGTGAAGATGGTGAAATGCGTTTTCAATTTTTGGCGGGTGAAATTCGCAGCGGTCCCCGAAATAGACCGCTCTTGATTTGTCTGAACATTCAAAGTTGAAACCGCAAGATGGAGCGCAGTGTCGTCCCCGGGCCAGGCCCGAGCTAAGGAAAACTAATGGGCCTAATGATGAGGCCCGGTCCAGCTACCGGGCACCGAATAAGCATGTTTAACAGAAAGGGAAAATGACACAAATATATAATATGGCCCACAGAACTTTTTAATTTGTTCAATATAGTCTCTGAACTTTTCCTGATATGCAATATATTGTTAGGTGTATGCCCTAAAGCAATCATACGATGATTGTGTTTAGACATTTTATTGTACTTTCAATTTTAGTAATGGTGAGATGTGTTCATTCATTTTGTCCCGTGTCTCTAAATATATGAAATCAGATGTGGCTGAATCTATTCTCGAGACGTCAAGAAAATGTGTAACAAGTTTCAATTAAATGCGATCTTTAAATTGTACCTGATCGATGGTTCGTTGAGTGGACGTCAATGATTCTGTTAAGACCAGTATGTTAGCAACCCCACCATTAAGTGTTAGGTGCTTGATGGGAATGATGGGTCATAAGTTATTGGACATTAGATACCTAAATTGGAACACAAGTGTTCGTATCAAACAAGTTCGATCGAATTCACTGAACGTGACATACAATGAACGATTGGCAAGCATGGAAGCTTCGTGTAGGGTCAATGTCTAATCACTCATGTGTTTGGTCAAGTGTAAAGATCCTTAAACTTGAGGCATGTTATTAATTTGTATGTCAAGTGACTATGGTTCACAAGTGCACATATTGGCGGATCATCAATCTTCCTCTGTACTTGATGGTCATAGTTGATTCGCATACGAAGTCACAGGTGTGTGTGATAGTGGGATCTATCTCCTCGTTAACTACGAGATTAATGTCCTATGCTATCTATTCGTAACGGTGTGTGGAAAATTCTCAGCCAAGGTTAACAAGAGTGCCTTGTGTTATTGCACGTTAAATAGATTGATGTATATGATCGAATTGGTGGCTTGACTATAATCCATGACTTTTGTTCGATAGGCACATGGTAAGACAAAAAGATCGAATTGCCTTGTAAACCAAAGTCAATAGGTTCATTATGTTCTTGCGACATTCACATTGTCTGGGTAGCCATGATACATTGCTAGATGTCACTCGTGGCTTGTAGGACTCAAAGATTAATTAGGGACAGTCAATTCTCTTTGTGATGCTAATTGATTAATATACGTCCTATTGCAAGCTCAGTGATGAACTTAGGAATATCATATACCATAATCAATGCGTGACGACATTGAAATGGAAGACGGAATTGCAAAGGTAATTACAATTATAAGTATAGAGGTAGTCAAGAGAAATTAGATCAAATAGGGTTTGATTCTAATTTCTAAATCACAAACGAATAAGTATGCAATACAAGTGCGATCTCAGCATGATGTCATATTGACTTTGCATAAATCACGAGACAATAAGAGATAAGATTTTCAATAAAAGTCAAAAGATAATGTTTGTTATTCGTTAAACGAAGTGGGAACAAGGCAAAGACAAGCGAGACGAACTACAGAACAGCATGGGGCAAAACTAGCTGGCGGTGGACCAACCACTGCCCCAAAACCGCCCTAATGTAGGGTGGTTTTGAGGGTTACCCCAACCCCTATAAATAGGGGTTGGGGGCTAAAGGAAAGTTAGTCTTTCCCTTCTTATTTCCATCGATTTCACATGAGTTTTCATGTGTTTTTCTTCGCGCATGTGTAAGAATTGTTCTCGCACGAAATACTTGAGGTTCGTGGGTTGTTCGTGATTAAAGTTCAAGCGCGAATTGTCTCCTGCTCAAGTATCACTCGCACGATCAAGGGGTGAAAGTTTGAGAGCTTCGTCTTCCGCAAGCTCATGATTGGTGGTGTGTCGAAACTAAAGGCTCAACGTTTGTAGAGCTCAAGAACATAGTAATCAAATTAGCTCAAACGTGCTCCTTGACGTAAGTCTCGCACCCTCTTGATGCATGTTTTAATTTTTGATTGAAATGCATGGATAGTTCCTATGGTAGATTCATGTACATGTTTTGTTCTATTTCCGCCGCGCTTGCTCTAAAACCCAGCTAATATTCCCTTAAATTTTAATTTATTTAATGCGATCTCTGAA
Source organism: Psidium friedrichsthalianum (assembly GCA_019149425.1). NCBI lineage: Eukaryota > Viridiplantae > Streptophyta > Magnoliopsida > Myrtales > Myrtaceae > Psidium > Psidium friedrichsthalianum. Next base: position 28,032 of record JAGVVM010002354.1, read on the forward strand.
CTTTTTGCACATATTCAATTTGATCTTTGAACTATATGACAATGTTCAATGTTGTCCTTTTGATAATCCAAGTTCATTGATCACATTAAACTTTTTCGTATGGTCCAGGGATTAATTTGAACATGCATTAAAAGTCTATGGACCATATTGAATAATTTAAAAGTTCAATTTCATACAGTCTACAGACTAATTTAGATACGTATTAAAATTTTGTGAACCATATTGAATAATGAAAAAGTTCATAAGCTACATTACATATCGGGCTAAAAGTTCATGAACCACATTGAACAAATTAAAAATTTCATGGACCACATTGCACATTGAGCCAAAATTTATGGACCATTTGTGTCACTTTCTCTAACAAAAAAGTTCGCCCCAATGGAAAACCTTTCAACCCTATATATGTTATTTCAAAAGCTTAATCTATTCTTTCGTCGCGCATCTTTCGTGAAAAAATCATACGCATTTTCGTAATCAATGCAATGGGGGTGTGCGATTGCATTTGGTCGTCGATAAGTTCGTACACGAGTCCCCGGGGCCCAACGTTTGCCCATCCAAGCTGTGCTTTCAAATTAGTGGGAACACCTTCTTAATGGCACTACTATAAGGATCAAGTCACTAGCGGAAGTCACTATGAAAGCGAGTTATAAGAAACAAATACCTAATATTCATCCGAAAATGTCGATTTCATACGCAACTATCGACGAAAAACTAAATGTTCCGCGCATAAATCAATCGGATTGGTAAGCCCGTGATTTTTTCTAATCGAGTCGCATACCGCCTTAATCTGAGTTAGTCGAATATTCCATGTGGGTGTAATTGTTTAATTCAAGGGAGGCGTCGTTGAAATGGTGCTAGCTCTCGCGTCGTTAAGAGCCAAAACAAAAGGAGCCGAGCTAGTCGCCATGTTTGACGAAGACCTGTCTAATTGGAAACTTTGAATGTTCCGAGAACAAGGTGAAAATGCCAATCCAATGTCGTCTGCTTTGTTTTTCATTTATCTCGCATTGACTTGGCATTACATATGACTTTTACTTTGTAGTTCTCGGCGGTTGGAACAAGTCATTCAAATGCTGCATTCGAAATCGATCAGCACGGATGGAATTTGACGATTGCTAGCTGATCAAAATTTGCCGATGACCCTCGTTGTCCAGTCTCTTTTTCCTTCTTCCTCGGCGTCACGGGAAGACATGCTAGCTTGGGAATTCAATTCAACCCAATGATTGATTGTACCGTGCTACTGCTGTTAATTAGGAGTTAAGCACGGGAAAAGGAGACTGAGGCAAACAACTTCTTGAATGTTTCGGGGAGTCAGACAAGCAACCTCTGCAATGATGCTCCCTCCTCAGACCTCGGTAGCCGCCATCCGGGGTTGGACTGGTCTGTAATGATCCATTTGGCTTGATGACTCCTCCATGACGATCTTTGAGTTCTCGTTCTCAATTCTTCGTAAAGCAATTGCAATAATCTATTTGGCTTGATGATTCCTGGAGGTTCGGCATCCCAGAAGTTTTAATGTTGTCGTCGCTGATAACGCAAGAGGAGCTTCCTCCACGTTCTCAGTTTCCGAACTCCGCATGATCGGCAAACATAGAAGTTGCCACATAACGAAAGAAAAAGGAGCATATCGCATGAGTTGCGGAGCACCCGACTCAAAAGTTTATGATTTTTGGACTTTTCATACATGTTCAATGTATCTTTGAACTATATGAAAATATTCAATATCGTCATTCGATTAGTTTAGGGATTACACTGAACAAATTAAAAATTCAAAAATCACTTTATACATTGAGCTAAAGTTGAGGAACTATTTGTGCCGTTTTCCTCAAAAATCAACAAGGATGATCCTCTCGAATTTCATCTGAGGTGTATTGAGTCATTTGCCCAATGGCTAAGTTATATGTAAACGCCCGGCCTAGTATGACCATGTGACGTGATCCCAACATGCAATGTTTTGCATATTCACTGTTTAAAGAAAGCAAGGATCACTTCGAGTCGAAGCCTCGTCATCTTCTTTTTGTGAAAAAAAAAAAAGGTATCATGTTTTTAGCGTTCCATTGCATCCATGGACAAGACACTACATTTGTTGCTGGAAATTGTGAAGGGTCATTTGCTGATTTGGACATGAAACTAAATGACAAGAAATTAAACATACGAAGAGTTGAGGCAATGGTGGCCAAACATTTAAATTGCAGAATAGGAAAGATAAAAGATACATCCGCAAAAAAGGTTGAGTACTCTTTTTACAAAGAGTCCGATGTGGCTATTTAAAATCTAATATTGACGGTTACAAATGCTTATTGAAATTGAAAAGAATACTTCCTAATCCTGTTCACAATTACAGGAATCCTAAAATAGCAACACTAAACACAACCACCCAACAATTACCTATAATTTTATAAAACTTTTATATTTCCTAAAACATCGCTACTCGGCACTTAGAGCTGTGCAAACGAGATTGGACCGATCCAAATCGAACCGGGACAAGAGTAAATTGGGTAGGTTGGTCCAGTCCTTGAGGGAGGCATCCAATCCTCGGTCCCAATAAATGGGACCAGTGACCGAGCGTTCCGATCCCTAGTTACATGATGGATGAGACCGGACCAGACCGCCCAGAATATATATAATTAGAAAAAAATAAAAATGTTTGACTTCAAAAAAAATAGTATAATTTCTCGATCTTCACTTATTGAACTAGGTTCGACATTTTTCTACACAGGAGCTTTTGGAGCTACAGAAGCAACGTTTGGAACCACATGCTTTAATGATTCATGAAAAGTATCATACATACGCCTTACCTAATTCAAAAGCATAAGCAGACAAATTGAAATAAAAATATTTAATAGAATTTTAATATAAGTGCTACAGTAGGTTCAAGATAAAAGCACCTTGCGCTCCTTTATACTAGGACATTGAGTTAAATCTTCCATCAAAGCATCCATGATATGAGAAAAGAGACTGCAAAAAAAAAAAAAAATGAGAATCCCATTTAAGATTTATAATCCTCAACAAAAGGATGGTCTCCAACTATATTTATTTGAAATGAATAAGGAAATTAGGAAGAATTTCCAAAGCAGAACACATGGCATACCTCAAGTGTAGAAACAAGGGTGACAACATCTGTCTTATTGACATGTCAAACTATTGTTAGAGCATGAGTTAATCGGAGGAAAAGGAAAGATTTTAGCTTCACCAAATGCAAACTTAAGAAACAAAGTATGGATTTTCTCGCATGGCTAGAGCAAATATCTCTAAAGAATCGAATTCATTAGTCATGTATGAATTCTAAAAGTTGATTTCTTTGAGCAGCTGGTGTTAGCAGTCCTGATTAGGTCTTAGTCAAGTCTCTAGTCTCGAAAATTTGAGAATCGGGACTACAGGTCCAATCTCCGATTCCATATCAAGACCGGATCGACTCGAACCATGCACGCCCCTATCGACACTTATTTTGTGAATATCAATATCAATAGCTTCACCCTACTAAAGATTTTCATCGACAACCAATAATTGCTATTATCGATTAAAGTTGTCGCTTGAGGATTACAATCAAAACTTGCCAACAAGATGGAAGATCTAACATACGTGCAGCTCAAAATGACACAAATGGTCATTTACTAAAAACTTAGTAAGTTTGGAGTATCAACTTAATCAAATGCTAAATCATTTCGAAAAATGACCGTTGAGTTTTTATTCTTCTTCTTTTACAGTCATTATTCATGATTCCTCCAAGGCTGACGTGCAGAATGGACCGTCCAATTTCACTGTACGTTAAATCAAAAAAAAAAAAATCTCGAAAAAGACTTCCGATTTTGACCGGCGGACAAATTATGACCTCTTCCCAGCATCTCTCCCTAGTTTCTAACCTTCCTTCCCTGCTTCCTTGCTTCCTTCTCTCTCCCTCTCTCTATAAATGTCAAACAGAAAAGTCTTAAATGCATCAGTACAGCATTGAGCCATTTGCTGATAATTAATCAATAGACACGTCAAGAGATCGAGAGAGAGAGAGAGAGAGAGAGAGAGAGAGTGATGGCTGGGTTGCAGAGATCTGAAGTCTCGTTCAGGAGGCAAGGCTCTTCGGGGCTGGTGTGGGACGACCGATTCATACAAGCCGAGCTGAGGCGAAAAGATGAGCAGGATGCTCAGGAGAAGGCCGCTCTCGGAGACGATCCCAATAACACCAAGCCGTCGTCGACGTCATCGAGGGCCGGCGCTCCTCCTTCCATCGAGACGCTGAACCGGAGCCGATCCGGCAACGGTGCCGAAGGGCGAGGGTACCGGACCGGGAAGGTGTCCCAGGCGATCGAGCCGCCGTCGCCGAAGGTGTCTGCTTGTGGGTTTTGCGGCGCCTTCGGGAAGCAACCCAAGAATCGCAAAACCAAGGCAGGGAAGCGCAGATCGAGATAGGATCGGGTTCCATGTGTAGCGCTCGGTTCTCTGTTGGTGACTGGTCATGGTGTATCTTCTGCTTCAGGAGGTGAATTTTTTTTTCTTTTTTCTTTAGTTGTTGATAGAAATATAGGATTTTGGTCATATATGAGATAAGATTTAGCTGATAAATAGTGTGGTCTATGTCTCAATAAACTGAGATTTGTGGGGAGTTTTGGGAACAAGAAGTGGGAAAGTTTGGTACTTGCTTCTCTTCTGCTTTTCTGTCCACCCTTCGTTCTTTCTTTTGAGCTCAATATGCTGTTCTTCCTTTTTGGGTTGGATTTAGATTCCAGAGAAGCTCTGTTCGTGTGATGGCCTTTATTCATGTGGATCATGTGTATATCTGTCTCGAATTTATGTGAATTTAATCTTTTCACAAAGGTCAAAGTTCCATGGGAACTCTCTCTCTCTCTCTCTCTCTCTCTCTGTTTCTGTATCCACTAAGCAGCCTCCATGTGAATAGAGCTTGGTCTAAAAAGTTGCGTGCTTATGAAATCATGGCTTCTGGCTTCCTCTCGTGGCGTAATTCATTTCCTTAGGTGGCGAAAATTCACGGGGAGAAATGTGGAAACAATCAACTAATTCAACTTAAAGAGAATAAAAGGGCGCTCTAGCACTGGATTATCGCATCTTCCAGTTGACAGTCTCATGCGTTCGTCGATTGACATGCATTGAGATGTTGATCGAACGCCTAATTAAGATCTCGGTCCTAGTGGCGGCCACCGGTTGGAGTGAGACGATAGAGCAGGAGGTGATGCGTTCAGCTCCCTATAGACAAATTTCGGATTTTGAAGCCGGCTGGAGCCGGACGATAGAGCAGGGGGTCGAGGGTTCAGCTCCCTATAGACAAATTTCCGATTTTGAAGCTGAAATTTCTTGGAATCACTCATGTGTGCATCAACAACGTCCTTTTGTGGTCCTGTAAGATGTGGCCCTATATGAAGTCGAGGTTGGGCTAGAGGGAAAGTGATCTGTCGGTATCCATGGCTATCGACCATTTGGAAGTAGCTCAGAAAGGTGTTACACGGTTTAATGAAGATCTTCCTTGAGATTCTTCTGAGACTGCCTAAAGTTGATGTTGGGAGAGAACAAGAAAGCTCCTCTCTGACGCATCCTATTCCTACCTAGTGCTTGTGTAGCTGCACATTGGAGCTCCGAGGTAAGGTAGTTCCAGGACAATCAGATTGATGTGATCCCCAACAGTTTTGACGCCTACAGAGTCCTAGAAGGATCTTGAGACACAAAAGCCAACTCGTGCCATGGGAAACACGTGAAGTAGGGACGACGGATGCCAAGCAGAAGTGCCCACCAATTGCTCTCAAAATAGCAAAACGATCAAGACCATCTCTTTCCCTGGCGTGCTTTCTGGATTATTCTTCTTTCAGAAACTGAGAGACTACCTGATTTTTTCAGGGAATTCATCCTCAAAATTGCACTCTCTCAAGTTCTCCTCTTTCATATTCTTCTTCTCCCCTTTTCTTCTGGGTTATAAACAAACATTCGGTCGAGCTCTTCCTCTATACCGATAAAGTTGCTACTTTTCTCCTCCTTTCAATTGGGAAATTTAGAAGATAAGAGAAGTGGGAGAGACTGTTGGGGCTTTGCTTTATCTTGATTTTTCTTCTCCTCTTTTTCTGAATTAAAATCATCAATGGTGAATGAGGGGACCTAGATGAAGGACCATAAGGGCCCAACCCCACCACGCTCAAGTGTCAAAGCCATAATGAATCAATCAATGTGATGGGTATTATTATATAGGACGATTCATCTATGGACCACCTCAATAAGTGACTCCAACCATCTTCCAATCCCCTATTATCACAGAGTTCCCTAATTTTATCTCCAAACAGGGAAAATGAAAAGAACCTTTCATAAAAGATGAGAGAGAGGCGAGTGCAAGGCGTGCAAGTCCAACAGCCGCCGAAAGGAAAGGTCGTTCAAGTTTGAAAACAGGGCCTCGCTTAGCTTGGACTTTTCGATGATGAACGCAGGTGCGACGTGCCACGAAGACGCCGGTCAACTTCATATTTGGGTCTGCCGTGTGGTCAATGTGTGCACGCGTCCTCGGCAGCCATATTAGACCATGCGCAAGGTCTCCAGCCAGCCATCTTGTCGAGGCGTGCATCTTTTACCTGCCATATTGGATCATCGAAAGCATCGTATACGATCGGCTCGACATGGACTAGTTCGGGTCGACATGGACTAGTTCCTTCCTGTTTTGTAAATCAGCACGTACCCTCCACAAGTTGCTGCGCCGTGCCATGTTGTGGCAGAGCTTGTGCAAAAGAACTTTCCCTAGTGAGGTTTTTCTGTGATTTATTGGGTATCATCCATGCCCAATCCTCAGCCAAAAACAGAGGAGAAAGCCCTGATCTCATTAGATTGGAGGAGCAATGCTACGCTTATCATGACCGGTTTATAAAATCGGCTCACTAAGTCAGACAATGAGCGACCCTTTAAACAAGTGGGCAATATAATATTCAAGTATCAATCATAGTTTGACACATCATTTAGCAAATCAATCTACAAACCAGTATTAGTAAATCTAACGTTATCCCAGATAGGAATCTCATTAGATAGGTTACCTTGGAAATTGACCAGAAGCCTTTCTATGATGAATAAGTTGTGCAATACAACGTCCTTGTTCACAGTAAATGTGAATGTTTGACAATACGACAAGCAGTTAAAGAACCTTCATAAACATGAGGAAGTCGCGAGTACCACAACAATTTATACTAGCACAAACGAAATGAAACCTATAAAACGACCACACAAGAATGTTTCACTAGTACAATTAATGGCGGATCAAAATTGAAGAAACGGATTCCATACCAGCAGAAAATTTTCAAGTTCTTAGCTTTTGTAGAATCCTCAAATACCAATGGTTCCTCGAATACAACCTGACTAACTCAAACCAGGTGCTCACGCACTAGAATAGGAGATGTTGCTCTCTACAAAAACTCATTCCGCTTGCACAAATGATGACGGCACACACCAGAGAATGGTTCTACATCCTCAAGACACCAGTATATCCAAGTCTGTGGCTGTGATCTGAGAATGATTTTTCCCGGTATCATGCATGGCTCTTGTCAATCGCCATAAAAAATACAGGGTTGAGTTGAGTATTCAGAATTCTGACTTCTTACTTGGCTATGATCATGAACCACGTACACCTAGTCTGGGGCACCCGTCCGCAAGAGGCAAGTCCAGGTTCTCCACAATTCTGAAGGTTCTTGGAACCATCTTGTCCACGTAGAGAGTTCCATCCAAATGATCACATTCGTGCTGTAATATCCTAGCTTGCCAACCCGAAGCATCAACCTTGATAGGCTTACCGTCGCGACCCAATCCCGTAACCTCCACATCAAGATCTCTTTCCACCAACCCTCTATATCCATCAACACTGAAAGTACGGTGGAGAAAAGCGGACAATGTGAGTCAAAAAGGCAAAAGTTTTCCCCTTTTGAGTTAAAAAAATAAGCTCAGAAATTAATGAATCTGGTATCTCAACGTGCATTTTAGCATCTTGCAGATCTATGGAGTTCTGGTGAAATTACAACAATTTCTTGAGGTGACTTTACAAGTCAAATTTCCACAAGAGCACTTTTATTCTCCTATTGAATAATCACACAAGTCTCTCGTATTTCTTATGCTAAGTAAAATTCTTGTAGTTTTGCCAATGACCATGCCCTTCAGACAGAAAGCCTTGGTACCATAGGTGTTTTCCTCAAATACTTAAAAAAGGAATCCGAGCTTAAACATCAGAAGACACTTTCTTCAAGCAATGAAAGACACTTTCTGAAGGAGTGATTTCAATATATGCCATCCCTTTTATCAATGTCATGCCATGAGAAAGGATTTTTTTTCCTTTCTCCTTGACGTGTGCTAAAGCAGAAAATCACTTGGCCCCTAAACATTTCTAGCTCATTCCAGAATGAATGATCATCACAGAAGAATGAAAAGATTATGTTTACGACACAAGTTCTCAAACCATGATTATCACCTCAGGCAGCCCTCAAAGAAAAGGGCGGTCCTATTGCTCTTCTTTTTTAGCTTTGGGTTCAAGATTACCTGTTTCAGGAAAACCAGCAAATCACCGAAGCCAAATAAGACCGCTGTAGTAAAATATATAGGTGAGATGTGGTTCAGCTAAAACTGTCTCATACCAGGAGATCAAATGGGCGCCTATCTTGTGCTTTAGTCTCTTCCTTAGGTGCATAACTTATGTACTCCTTGGTATCTTCTAGCACTATAATCTGCAGTGGAAGAAGATCACTACCCCATAATAGCAGATTGATTTCTACAACAACAAAAACTGGATGATATATTAGATGACTTTGGGATTGCAGAAAACATGCAATCAACCACATGCACTTGTCAAGACATGTCATTTCATCACAAAATTTTCTGTAAATAGACACATTATTTTAGTCCTTTAGTATATTTTAAGCTTTTTGCTTCGGGTTCATCGACCGCCGACCCTAACTGGTTTGGGATAAAGGTGATGTTGATGATGATTGATGATGAGACACATTATTTTAGTCAGGAGTTCCAACTACCGTATCCAATCAAATTTAGAAAAAAATTATCAGCTTGTAAACTGTCATCCTTGTTACATTTAGTATTTGAAATTATTTCCAATCTGCTTAGGCTTGAACTTTATTGCCTGAGAGGCTGAGAGTATTTCCTTCATGATGAAGAAGACGTTACTTCCACCACTAATATTCCCAAAAAATTCTTGGTGTTAACCAGATCAATCATTGCCTGACGCATCCATTTGAAGATGACCTCAATTAGCTGTTCTGGTCACAACAAAATGTGGATCAAATTCCCAAAGTTGAAATTTAACTAAGTGCCCACTACAGAAGAAGTCTCAATCAGGCAAAGAGCAATTGACTTTGCACAATATAAGACCAATCCCAAACCACTGAATTGCATAAATTTCAGCTGCAACCAAGGAACTGCTTGCAGCCATTATGATGGTTTTGTTGAAGGACAAGTCCTTGATATATAAACTACAGCAAATCCAGCGAGTTGGTAAACTTTCAGCATTTTGCAAGAATATGATATGAATAACTTGCAAAGGAAATAAGGTGCAAGATAAAATATTGGTTAATCAATCGGGCACTATGTGGTAGACGGAATCAACCTAAGCAATACTTCTGCTAAGATGCTTGAGAAGCAGAGCCAAAGGAACTTTTACAATTACAATCCTACAGATTCGAAGCAAGGGACAATATGGGCCTTGTGGTCAGGTAATAAGATTTATTTATCCATAGTAAAAGGTTCGATTTTCTTGCTAAACCTTCATAAGACTCCAGATAAAAAGGCAAAGAATAAGATCGTCCTTCCTGTGGTCATCTCACAGGACCTGCGAAATGCATCTTAACATGATCCACAAGACAAAATGACTATGCCCCAACTTGAGAGAATCACAACTTCAAAATAAATAATGCTATTGTCAGGTCCTAGGAGAGTAAACCTTAGAAAAGCCACTACCGACGAAATCTCGAATTGCAATGAGATAACACCACAGGAGAAAACTCAGCAACTAACAGTAGTATAGTTCAGAATTAAACCGACCCTCAAAGGAATGCCAATCTGAGGAGCAGCGAGCCCGACGCCGGGGGCCTTCCTCATCGCCATCACCATGTCGTCGATAATCTTCTGCATCCTCTCCGACCCGATATCTGCCGGGTCGACTTCCCGGGCTGGCTCGTGCAGGACAGGGTCGCCGGCTTTCACGATATCGGGCAGGCCCGCGTTTTCCTTCTTGTCCCCTGCGAGACCCAGAAGCCATCCCGCCCTCGCAGTCGAAGAAGGGTTGCTGTAACGTCTCCGAGGCCTGAAGATGAGGTAAAACTTGGGAGGCAAGCCCGTACTGAGTCGCCGAATTGCGGGATCGAGTAGCGTACGGAAAATGATAGTTCTTGAGGGAGTTGGGGAGAGAGAGAGGGGGAGCAGACGGAGTTGGAGGGAAGCCCTGTGGAGGGACTCCATTGTTGCTCGAGTGGAGGTCAGTCGGATCATGCTTCTCGGACAAATTCTCCAGGCTCTGCGGTTGCAGTGCAGCGTGTCCGAACAAGTCTCGGTGGGCCTGCATCCTAATTCGGGCCGGGCTGAAGAATGTTCATGTCTCTCTCTCTAACATTTAAACCCAAATGATTTAGCAAGATTTCCATCTGAAATCAACATTCAGAGCTATTGTAGTCACTACGGTCGGCAATTTGACAACTGAAATCATCACTTATCAGCTAGACAGGGAAACGATTTCGCTAGACACGTGAGGAGCATTGGGCTGCAATTTTTGCATCTTGTCCTTTGTTCATCGTCCAAATTCAGCTCCCAAACCAACAAGATTGCCTAATAGAACATGCTCACCATATCTCGACACAGAGATGATTATTGGGAGCAATACGGTGAATCATGAGGTCCGACCTAACTTAATGATCCGTGTTCGCCCATCACCAAATTGGTTTACAAGCCCGTTGGCTACTAACCTATGATCAAGCCTTTATTTACAAACAGTCCCAAAAACCAAAATAGGGCTCTTAAGATGAAGGAACTCAATTGGAAGGAAAGACAGAGACCTACAAGTGTACCCGCCAAACAAGTGTGTTGGGTTTAAGTCGGGTCATAGATGGTCCGACTCAAATAGGTCTATTTAAACTGTTTATGACCCATTTATTATAATGCAAATCAAATAATCTATACTTGACCTTACTCATAGCTGATTCAACCCATTTTCTAAATCACTTCCATATTAAATCCAATCTAAGAAAGTTCGTACCCAAACTGATGTGAGAGTGCGGAGCTAGTAGACACGAGAAAGAATGAAAAGAGAGTCATACGAACATGTTGAGTTTAAGTGAATTGTAAATCCAA
>JAGVVM010002355.1:0-41685 GCA_019149425.1 Psidium friedrichsthalianum
GGAATCGACCAAAACAAAAGAGAAAGAGACAAAGGGTGCAAACAAAAAGGAAAAAAGCAATGTGTGTGAGGAAGAGAAACCGAAAGGAGGGGGACAACAAAAGAGGGGCGGGCACCTTTGGGGGACCGATGGCAAAAGGGCCTCGATCATTCTGCGTGAAAATGGTCGCAGGAGGAACGGACAAAGAAAGCCACAGCGAAGAAGAAACCAAAAAGAAAACTCCCACCGCCGACTGTAACCATGTCCATGGCCATCTTGTCAGCCTCCTCTTCCGATCCTGTAATTGTAAAAAAACTCCTCGTTAACTTTCCATAGCACCTGCACTCATCCACTGCCCACTTACCTCCAAGTCCAATGCTCGCCTCTTGCAGAACATAACCAGTACAATCCTCTCATCCCCCAACTCATCGTCTCCCGAGAAAGGAAAGAGCCGAGGTCCTTCTTTCATACATTCTTAAGCAAACGCAAAGACGTTCTCACCCTCAAGGAGGAGCTTCTTGAAGCAATCGCTCCACTCGAGTGGCCGGTGAGGTCACCCCTGCGGATCAGCAAAGAGGCGATCAGATGCTTTCGCGAAGCTTGAAGCATTAATCCAACAAGGAGCCTCTAAATCTACTTTTTAATGGCAAGTGGGAGCGATATATACTCCTTTCTTTATTATACTTCTACTTATATTATATGTATCGAATTCTATTTTATACTATAAAAAAAAAAAGAAAAGAGGGGAGGGATTAGTCACAAATCTTTTGGATTTGATCTCATAATTCTTCTTCACCCTCAAATGTTAATAACTAGAATGAAAAAAAGGAATGCAACGCATCCGGAAATAACGATTGCATCTCTATCAAAGACCTGCCTAAAGCCCCAACCATTATGAGACTTAGTATCGTGCACGGAAAGATATGTTTTTAGATCTCGCATTTTAAATCCATCCTTCCTTTATTATCAAAATCAATATACAAACTCAGAGACACAAATTCTTGAGATCAATCACAAAACTACCCAAGGAATCAACGCAATACACTAAGGGCGAGCAGAACATGGAAACGATTGTCGCCATTTTTCAATCGGGTTACAGCAGACCGGATCCTCTGAATACAAGAAAATTTGCAATCCAAAACTTGACTTTTTCAAGATTGCTGGTTTGTGGTGATGGGGGAGAGGTGGACGCCTGAGCTTCTCGTACGGTGGCGTAGCGAATCAGAACGACGAGGCGCAGCGACGGTGGCTGGAGGGTAAGGTTGTTTCGTGTGTTTTGTTCGCATCATTGTAAAACTCGTTGGCTGTGTTCTGGGGAAAAACAGCCTAAAGTCAAATTAGAATGGATGATGGGTCCTAGTTGAACTTAATTTTAAGGGCCCAGGCTGGCTTGGACTCTAGGGGGATTGGGCTTGTCAGACTGTTCACCTTATGGGGCTAAGTTTAAAAGAAATGATTTATTGGGCTTTTAGAATAGTAAGGGTTCAGAAGTTAGTTGACCAAGGTTTAAATAATTTTGTGGGCTCTCAATTTGTCGGCTCTGGGAATTGGGTCCGGACTGGGGCTCATTAACCGAGCCCAGATCGCGTAGGTCTAGGCCCGATCTGGCCTAATCCGATCAGACCCAGCCCAACTCAATTGTAATGTTCATGGGCCGGATCAACCCGACCCGGTCCGGAGAATAAAAATAAATAAATGAATAAATAAAAACATAATAAAAATAAAAATAAATAAATAAAAATAAATAAAAAATTAAAAGAAAATTTCAAAAAATTCAGAAAAATTCAGAAAAATCTCGAAAATTAGGAAACAGGCCATTTTGACTAGTCAATCCTATTTTTAATGAATTTCCTTTTCGATCTTTTCAAAATGATGATTCTACCCCTTATGGGCAAATGTCTAAAAAAAAAATCCAGAAAAATCCCAAAAATTAGGAAACCGGCCATTTCGATTGGTCAATCCTATTTTTGATAAATTTCCTTCCCAATCTTTCCAAAATAAGGATTTTGCCCCTTATGGACAAATTGTCTCGGAAAATTCAGAAAGTTCAGAAAAATCTCAAAAATTAGGAAAACATGCCATTTCGACTGTTCAATCCTATTTTTGATGAATTTCCATCCTGATCTTTCCAAAATAATGATTTTGCCCCTTACGGGTAAATTGTCTCGGAAAATTCAGAAAATTCAAAAAAACCTCAGAAATTAGAAAACGGGCCATTTCGATTGGTCAATCCTATTTTTGATGAATTTCCATCTCGATTTTTCCAAAATGATGATTTTGCCCCTTATGGACAAATTGTCCCGAGAAATTCTGAAAAATTCAAAAAATCTCAAAAATTAAGAAACGGGCCATCTCGACTGGCCAATCCTATTATTTATGAATTTCTTTCCTGATATTTTCAAAATGACGATTTTGTCCCTTACGGGTAAATTATCTCGAAAAATTTCGAAAAATTCTCAGAAATTGTGGGAAATAAGAGATAACCACATTCAACTGGTTTGACCTGTTTCCAATTCTCAATCTTTGAAAGATGACCATTTTACCGTTCTGGTCAGTTTGATCCAAATCTATTCGAGTCTCAAATGAATTTTCATGAAATTGGTACCGAAAGGGCGTTAGAGTAATCTAACGTAACCAAGTCCCCGAACTCATGATCTCTGGTTCGCAGGAATAAAGTATTTCTCCCGATACTTTATTTGGGTGTCTAATCAGCCTATCATAAAATGATTAGTGGCGACTTCAAATTCGAAAATCACTCAAACAAAAATCCAAAGTCGCGATTCGGTAGGGCTTGGGAGGGTCCGCGTTAGGTTAGTTAATCTAATCAACCTGATAATCCATTCACTCCATCGATTTGATAAATTAAAATTTCTTTCAGGTCACGACACTTCCCCCTCTGAATGTGTTCATCGATATAATCAAACAACTTCATCACGATAGATTTCTCTTCGGTATTGTCTTTGATAATCATGGTAATCAAATGCTTGATGCTATTATATGCTTCAATAATAGCACATTGCCTATAGTCATTGACGCAGATCTTTAACCAAAGATACCGGTCAAAAAAATCTGCGAACTCATTTGCTTGACTTGTCCATGTAGTCAACTGATTTCTTTGCCTATAACTTAAATGCTTAGCTGCATCTTGTGCCGCAGGGAACAATGCATGATAATCTGACCACATTGATTGATCAATACAAGCTGTTGGTGAAGACATTGTAGCTTCGAGTATAGGAAAGAAGTAATCGCTCGTCCCAGGCTTTACACTCCCTACCTGTATCAACTGCACATCAAGCTTCGACGCATTACTGAGCTTTGTGGGATTCAAATGCGAGATGCTATTTTCTTCATAGCATCTATGAATTGAGCTTCCGAGGCATAAGTGTGAGTCTTGAACCTCAAACATTTCCCCAACTTGGCACCTGAAGGGTTAGTGGGCTCATCAGACTTAGGGCACTTGAGGGCACTCTTGAGAGCATGAGGTGGAGGTGGAATCGGGGATAGGGCGTTGTCTTTTTTGCGAGGAGAAGAAGAGGGAATCTGAAGAACGCCTCGTGCTCCTTCTCCTTGCTATTCTTGTTCTCGAGCTTGGGTTTCTTGTGGGTTTGAAGAAAGTGGCGGTCACCCTTCGAATAGATCTTCCGCCATTTTTTATGCTCTCCCCTGAATCTCCTCTTTTTTCAAAAGCAATGATTTTCCACCTTTTTTGACCAATCCATGACACCTTTTCTTTTCTCCTTCTTTGTTTAATTCCTCCAAAAGTGTCCTGTTGGCCACTTCAGTCCTTTCGAGTGCCCTATCACCAAAAGTGTAGCCGAAATTCTGGTGAAGTTGGTGATGTGGTGGAGTCTTTTTTTTTTTTTTGTTCAGACCCCTCGGTGCATGGTCACTCCCATCTGTCGTTCCTCCTTGTTTTGAATTCCAAGAGAAGAGACAGCAGCAGCTAAAACTCCTCATACGGCAGCATGAGCCGCAGATTTGAAGTTCCTACTGCTATTCCATTCACGTCAAAGAAAAGAGCACCAGGAATGTGAGCAACCTGATCCTCCTCCCTTGGATTCCCTTACTCCTCTCCAAAGCTGAAGACGACCATCATGATGGCTTTTTGGGGTCCTCGTTTTAATGGAGGAGGATTGGTGGGAGAATGGGTGGATGAGCCTTTTTTTGCTTTTTCTCCCACTTATGGATTGCTTTGTCGATTGGTAGATGCCAGAAGAAAGTGCTGCCCTTTTTTCTTTTTTCTATTTTCAACCTGTGTGGCCCACGCTTTTCTTTTCCTTTTTCATTGCCGATGACCCTCATTCACCAGTATTGGGTTTTGCTTCTCCTTGTATTTTGTTCTCTCAAACAATATCACTGGGAATAAGCTGATTGTTTCAATGGGACGACAATCCTTATGATTCTTTCTTATTTGTTCAAATTTCAGCAATTTGAAGTCTTTCAATGGTGTTGGCCGAATCACAATGTGAGCTTAGTCGATTTTGTCAATTAAACTCGAAACTACTCACTTGAACCCCGTGTGCCACCATTGGACCAATAAAAAGAGAGAAAAAAAAATGCACTGCATGTGGAAAATTAAATTAATGTACATAAAACTACACTAAAATGATTTAAATATTTTTGGTTAGAGACTAAAGTTAGTCTCTAATTTTTTATGAAATAAATGATTAAATGAGAAATCAAAATTTAGGTGTCAACACTTATTCCAGCTTAGTGCATTTACGATTGAAGTGACACATCTTGTCATAATTGTAACATTTAACCTTATCCTTCTTCCTATCATGCTTCTTGCGTAGAATGGTTTACACTCTCTTGTGTGTCTAATCAGTCTCTTTTCCTAAGTTATTGAATCTATACTTCCTCTTGCGCTTGAAGCCCGAAGCTTTATGTGAACTAAATTTAGCAACATAAGCATGTGTAGAGGATCTAGCAACCTTTAGGTGCTCATCTCCTAACTCCATATGATGCGTTATATCATCAAAAAGTTATGATATTTTCATTATGCGTCATGTTGATCTGGATATTTTCCCAACTTTTAGAAAGAGACTTGATAACAGCTTAAACTTGCTGGTCATCCGTTAGGGTGTGACCTGCTGTCTTGAGCCAACGTATCAAGTTTGACACTCAATGAGTCTTCTCAATTTAGTAGCAGACGTATCCTCAAACTTATCTTTCGAGGCAACCCAATTTTCTTGAACAATCTCCAATCCTTCAAACTCACACATGAGATCATTTAGTATATAGTCAACAACTTGATGCAAACAATGCTAATCTTCTTTTTCCAAAATTGATAAGCTTCTTGATCTTTTCTATGCTGAGGAAAAGTTCCTTACTCAAGTTTATCCATGGGGTGGTTTAGGGTTTCCAAAAACTCTTGCCCTTCAAGGACGTATTGAATCTTTTAGTGCCAGATATCATAATTGTCACTGTTCAGTTTCTCACCCTTGTTGAGATCAGCTAGAATGGTCTTAAATGTTGAAGCCATAGTCAATAATAATTATATATAGATAGAATAAGTGCAAAATAAACACTAGCATATTTTTCACATTAACACACATATTTGTTTTACAGCAAAAAGCTACCTAAATAAATGATAATTCAACAAAAGACACTGAAATGAAAGTTTACTTTGTTCCTAATTAGCTTCTATGTTACGATTATATCATTGTCATACATTTAGTTCGATTCGCCCAAAACTTAAATTCTAGGTGAGAATTCCATCAAATTCTATCGACCTACGAACTCCCACTAGAAGATATAATCATGACATATGATCCAACGATCACGTTCTTTTATAGTTATAAAAACAATGCATGATGCGAATTCATATACAAGTAATTCAAGCATCAATTATCGTCAAATGCGGAATACAAGGTAAATCTTCTACCATTGTTTGAGTTTGTTTTTTATTGAAACTGCAAGCACGTTAAAACTCGTACATGCTATATATGAACCATGTAATACATTATCTATAATGTGGTCATTTACATGTAAGTAATGTACTATATTAAAAAATAACATAGGGAAGTATAGATAAAAAAATGCAAGAATTTCCCAAAATGTGCATGTATTTTTTCTTACGCATTTTCAATGTACAAAAATTATACCAGAATTTAGTGCTTTTCAATACGAACACACAAGTTCCAAGAACTCCCCAATCAGAGCTTGTACATGCCTACACGCACCGTGGCCATCCAAGGGCAAAAACATAAATTAGCGCTGGAAAAACAAGGCATGGGGAAAAAAATATATATTTTTCCCTCCCTGCGTGTGTGCTAAGCATGCCCCTAGTAGGACTTGTGTGAGTGCGTGCATGCACCTGTAGTGCGCATGGGCGCGTCTTTTTTTCGCGGCCATGGCTTGTGGAGGCGCGCCAGGGTGCGTCCGGGGTCCATCAGAAGTGTGCAACCACTCAAAAGCCTCATATCGATAAGATGAGTCCGATGATATGTTGAAAAATGACTTTCATCAGGTAGAAAAATCGAGAGACATTATGAACAGTATTCATTCATTGCAATTCAGTGTATTGATTAAGCCAAAACTCGACAGAAACAAGGAAGATATTATAACCAAGGCTCTGATACGAATGTTGGAATTTAACATCGATAAATTCACTAACCTCTATCGATGGTCGATTGCGGAAATATCTAGGAATGTTGTTGAATCATTGGTATATCCTCTACAAATCTTCAAACCCATGACGATCTGAATATAATCAAAAAGGAAAATATTCATATTCCACAATGTAAATGTGAACAATTCTGAAAGTACCAATGTATGCCTTTCTTTGTTTTTGTGAGGGAGAAAGAGAGGAAGAACAACCCACCGGCTTGGTGGCCCAGTGGTTGGGTGATTACACGGCTGCAGGTCGAAAGTTCGAGTCTCGACTCGAGCGAATAGGCTCACGTGGAAAGCACGATCCTGGGTGCCAGGTGTCTTACCCGGAGCTCCGTGGTGGTGGGGTCCCGGTGCCTCCCCGGGGATTACCTATCATGGACATTATCCTACTGGTGAGGCTATTGAAAACTTTCAATATAATCGGTCTATCTAATCAACTTAAAAGTATTTATCCTATTACCATTCTTAATTCTTGCAGCTTCTATACCATTTATTTTATGTTATTATTTTTAAAGATTGGGCTGGATCGTACAAAAGGCATGCATATTTTATTTTCGCATCTTTAGATTACTCCTCCATGTTATTGGCCAAAAGTAATTTTTATGCGCGTTGTAGTGTAATGGATATAAAAGACCGTTTATGTTCCTTTTCCCGTTTGAAAAAGAGAGAGAGGACGATATGGAATTCTCCAATGGCTATTGTGCTTTTTAGTTTGTCTTGCCAAAACCATCCTTTTAGGGCCTACATTGCAATAATTCTGGTTCTTTGATTTTGTTTCTCGAAACAAAAAAGGATGAAAATCATATTTGGTAATATAAGATTCTATTCCTAGGAATAGTTTTGAAGCAAAAACAAGAACAAAAAAAAGTTGATTTTAGAAAAAAGAATACTTTGAGAATCATTTCTCTCATTGTGACCTTTCATTTCTCCATCACTGACCTAAAATAGAACGAGGTCTCATTTTCTAGAAAATATATACAAAAAATAAAAAAAAAAATTGGAAAAAACTCTAAAAAATCAGAAAATTTTTAGAAAATCTCTAAAAGTAGAAAAGCTTAAATTTGGGCTAGATTTTATAGATTTGTTTATTTTAGGAAAATTATAAACACCTTCGAAATTAAACACGAAACCACATTTCTCTAAGCCATTAGGGTTTCATTTGGGTTTATGATGTGATTTATCCATTCCATGATTCTTGATTGTGCACTTGATTTCATGGTTGTGATTTACCTAGGTTAGGTACTTTATACTTAATCTAGTTTTAGAAAATTTGGAAAAGGATAAAAACAATTTGTGAAACGCTTGGCATTGGCTTACTTCACAAGTTTAAAAATGAATTGAAAATTTGCAGAAAACACTCAACTTCGGTACCGAAAAAGGTGTTGGTAGAAACATTGCGTAACCAAATCCCTAGACCCTAGATTTCTCTGGTTGCGTATAATTGAATGGTTTCTCCTAACCGTCGATAAGTTTCCAATCTACCTTTCTCAAAGACTAGTGTGACTTCATTTGCATGTACATATATACATGTTACCAATTATATTAGATTAAATCGCATATTTCCTTGTTGTGATTTGAATAGGTTTGGGAGGGCTCGAGCTAATCTAAAATCATACACTAACCCAACATGGTCTCTTCTTTTTTAAGCTTAAAGTGACTTGTTATGACAAGAAAATTAGACGGAATAGTACAAAAAATGTTATATATAATATGCAATATGTTATATAAGAGAATCAATATGAATTAATCTTCAATTAATTCAAATGTATGATGAAATTTTACCAAGAAACATCGTAATTATTTGATTTAAATGACAAAAATTAGGAAGAGAAATTATTTCTGGAAACAAAAAATTTGTGCATTTACCAAACGCGTTTATATAGAAATTTCGTGCAGTTAACAAATATGTTTTGATTCTCTAAAACTCATCAAGTGAGCAGAATCAGAAAAAAACAATTCCAACCAGAATCATTTTTTCAGATCAAAATCATTGCCATGCAGGCCCTTAGCTTCCTAGGGACTTATAGTTGACCGGACGAAATATTCTTCATTGCTTGAAACTAAACCCGCGCTATGTATGAAATATTTATATATTCCAAGAGAAATTAAAAATAATAAATAAATAAATAAATAAACTTCAGTTTTGATCCGATAATCACTCACATTTCTCTATTTTTCCAAATACCATTAACGTATCTTTAAGCAAAACTCCACGTTACAAAGATCGATGTATCCCTCCTTACAAGTTGCTCGTTCTAACATCTTGCTTAGAGTTCACGTTGAGTTGATTTCGAATTCAACGAAGTACAAAAACTAAGTAGATCTTCCCACAAGTGTGTATACTATCATTTGGATGCTGGATTAATGCACAAATGTCGAAAAAAATCCTCGATTGTGCGTTGAATATCTCTACGGCGAGAAAGTTCACTTATAGGTAAATTCCAAACTCATAGTTCTCCATTGATATCATTAAGAGCGGTCTGCGTATGGAATTGTTTGCATTTGACGACGTGGGATCGGGCTTAAATCATAAGCCTAATCCGCGCATACAAGATCTATAATAAATTACTGCTCCAATTTGGCATTATATATATACATGTATATATTGCCAAAACTCTAAGATTAGTGTGTAATAAATCATTGCTCCACTTTGAGACATCATTCAAACTCATTCAACAAGAAAACGAAAAATGAGTCCTTGTGGTTCCGTCTCTCTCTTCCTCATCTTCTTTCTCTCCTCCCTCCACGCTGCATCTGCAGATGGCGGGAACACCAGCATGATCCACGAGACATGCAAGAAATGCGCGCAAGAAGACCCCAACGTCAGCTACAGGTTCTGCGTCGCGTCGCTCGAGTCGAACCCAAAGAGCTGCTGCGCCGACCTCCGGGGCTCGGCCTCATCTCCATCAAGCTGCTGCGAGACAACGTGACCGAGACGAGGTCTTACGCCAAGAAGCTTCTGAAGAGCAAGAAGATGGATCCATTCATCAAACCATGCTTGCAAGATTGCTTGGAGCTGTACACCGATGCGGTCCCGGGCTTGAAAAGGCGACCAGAGCCTACAAGGACGAGAGGTACATGGACGCGAACACCGACCTGAGCGCGGTGATGGACGCGCCGACCACTTGTGAGGACGGGTTCGTGGAGAGAGGTGCGGCGTCACCGTTGACCGAGAGGAACAAGGACGCCTTTCAGTTGTCAGCTATGGCTCTCTCGATTGTTACGATGCTCTCGCGTTCTTCCCATTAGTTAAGGTTCAACGTTGTATTCCTGTATTCTTGTGTTCGGCATTCTGATCATGGCACTCGGATTGTTTACTAGTGATGTATTGATTATATCGGAGTTCTTGGCGTTTGTCACTGCGGCCTATCAGACAATATTGCTGGTTTTCTTTTTTCTGATTGTGATGTATTGAATGATTTTTGGAAGATGAAGGAGATGTGATGGGTGTCTGCGGGTGATCGCCTTCTCGCTGCTTCAAGGCTAAGTTCCATCATCAAATGCTTTTCGTCTACTTCAGGTTGATGTTCTTAATACCAAACTTACCGTGGAGGTTGGGTCGCAAGCGGCTCCAACTCCATCCCTTTCATTCAGTGACACGCTCATTTATCAAATTGGAAATATAGTCATACGAACAATCAACGGGTCAAGATTCTCCATAATTATACAGAGAAAATGCATGTGCAGATTGGATGATAGACATGCCACCAAGAGATTTACTTCCTTTGTTGTTAGGAGTTCAGGTTGGATCATGTTTTGTTAGGAAAGTCACATGTAACTTTCGGCTTTATCCCTTCTATAAATTTTAAAGAAAAATCGTGCTCTAATTCTTTTCGCATTGTAAAATCTTTAATTGTTCTTTTCCCTCCCCCTTTTCCGGCGTCGCCGATGGCCACAAAGACATCGCGAACTTGTTCGGATTCAGGCTCGGGTACAAGTCTGTCCAGTTGGAATGTCGACGACCAGTTCCAAGACATCACGGACTTACTCGGCTCAGACGCTCGATTAGCAATGTGAATTTTCTTTTTGAGTTGTAACTTTGCCGTCATGGTAACGGGGCAGCTGAATTTTCGCAGCTCTTCTCTCTCGCTATTTCTCTATCTCTCGATTCCATCTTCGCTGTTGAGATTTTGTTCGTGTTGGAAACGTGCCATGCACGTGACGAAGCACGCGTTAAATAAGATGTTTTTGCGCCTGAGGTTCTTGTTGACGTTTGACAAAATTGGTAATTGGCTTGTCGTACCAAAACGCACAAAAAGACGTAGCTGAATATTATTGGGTCCTTCATATAAAGGATTTTCTGGGTCACATAGCTAACTTTACAAATTTCAATAATAAACCACGTATTCATTTACAGCTCAATTGTCTAGTATGATTTGGCGGCACTCTACAAACTTCTAGACTATATCAAAGCGGGAGATTCCAGGTTCAAAACGTTTAAGACCTTAAATTCTTGCCTAGGCGAGACGGGAAGCGTTGCATCGACAACCACTGATGATTGGAGGTCGAGGATCCACCTTCCAGTGAGCAAGGAAGAATATCTTGATCCGCAATGATTGATAAGCTCGAGTCATCAGGAAGAAACGTAAACCAAAGGAAAATCACAGAGATTAAGAGAGTAGGTGTCGAAGTTGAAGTTAGTGTCTACCCCTTTGAAAGAATGCAACCGCAAAAACTCTCTGGACGCTCTTTCTTTTGATTCGAATTACACTATGGAAATTCCTTTTACCATTTCTCTCGGCACTATATTATTAACAACTTCTTTCCAACTCCTTTCATTATAAAGGAAAGAAAAAGGAATAGGATATTCTAGATTTACGACTTCTTTCAAATATCAAACAAGAGAAAGAAACAAACTTAAAAATATTCATAGATCTTTACAATATGTTTTCCCTATGGTAACTAGGTTCATGAATTATGGTAAGCAAATAGTACGAGCCGTAAGGTACATTGGTTAAAGATTCATGATTACCTTATCCCATATTTACCTGTAACTATTCAATATCCTTATAAAAAATAAATTACATCCGAGTGTTTCTGCGGCAGAATTCATTTTGAATTTGATAAATGCATTGCTCGCGAAGTATGTGTCAAATCAATCAATCCCCTTGACTGCTGTGACAAGCTCGTGCTGATAGGAAGAGTGTGCCACAACGCAATGGTGAGCTTTGCCGTCTCCTTGCCGGCGTTCAGCAAGAACGCCTCCATCACTGTGCCCACGAGCAGGTTGGTGTGGCATAAGTGTGTCTTGTTGGCCGAAGAAGCCCTTTCCCCGGCGTAAGAAGGCCTGGTTTTGCCGGGTTTGATTGATGACGACGCTTATCGACAGCTCAAACAGTAGATTATTTGCGCTTTTAATACAATTTCTATCAATCATCAGTTCATGTCCTAACTTAGTTTTAACCTGTGTCTCCGGAAGTAAAACCGAATTACCGATCAATAAAAATGACTTACTGGCTGGATTGATAGTCCAGGGACCAGAAAGTTGTTCCCTAGTCTAATCATCAGATGCAAAAGAAAGAAAAAAAATATGCCAAACCTCCAAAGTCATCTTATACAAGACGTGATCAAGGACGGCAAAACAAGGAAAGTAGGAAAAAATTATGTGACGACACATTTGAGTGTTGGAAATCGTATCAACAACTTCAAGCAAAAATGCAATTTCCAGAGGATTTGGTACACGCAACAAAAGATGCGGGTAAAACATCTGGTAATTTCTCTCTGAGGAACCGGTTTTCTACATTATGCAATATAACACCTGAACCCCGAAATGCAGCAGCTCCAGGGAACACTCGACACCGTTAGTCCTGATTCTTTTCTGAATGATAAAATCTCGTGAACCGAAGAAGCAGCTGCTCATGAGGCATTTATACCAGCAATCAGTAGTAGCTGTGAAAGCAATCTATAAATTACGGGAAAGTCCTGCAATATATATCCACAAATTATGGACGCAAGATTTGCATATCTTTCTTAAAAAGTACAATCTGATACCAAATTATCAGCAAAACCCTTCAGGCTTTCGTGAAAAGTGCCATTGATGGAGGATTCAGGGAGTGACTGCTTCACAAGATTATGTCCCCCGAAAGACATGAATGCCAGGTCTCGACTTAAGAATCAGGAGTCACCACATAAATCAAGAACAGTAGAATATTTGC
Organism: Psidium friedrichsthalianum; assembly: GCA_019149425.1. NCBI lineage: Eukaryota > Viridiplantae > Streptophyta > Magnoliopsida > Myrtales > Myrtaceae > Psidium > Psidium friedrichsthalianum. The sequence continues at coordinate 12,753 of JAGVVM010002355.1, forward strand.
CCGAAAACAAGTGCTAGAACTTTGCAGCACTATATTCATTTCTCAATTTAAGCACTAGAAAATTCAAAAGCATTTACTAGGTCGCACATATTTTGACGATGCACTGCACCACACATGCGTGAATAAATCATAGTCACACAAATTTCCACTGGTTGTGCATACCAGATTCATTTGGATGACCAAAGAGGAAATGCTCGCTAGTACCTTTCAGCTTCACAACCTAAAGGGAAATGAGGTAAATTACCTTTCATCATGGCATAAGAGAGTGTAGCACCGGATGGTATGAAAGAGGATTCAAGGAGAGAAGTTGTACACAATAGCTATCTGATTTACCTAAAACAAAGACAAGATTCGAAGTTTGGAGTTTTGAGATTTGTGCAACATAATGTCCCATTATAATAGCCACAATGGCTGATTAAAGACGCACCAAACTATCCAATGTTCTCATCAGTTTATTCAACAGATGATCAGCTGCAGGACTGAATATGTATGATATTTCAAAGTCAACCCAAAGTATGGATTCAACAATGTGCAGACCAATCTGATAAAGAAATAACAGAATTTGAGAATCGCAGAGACTTTGCCCAATCTTAAATAGGTGGACAATAGGTGAAAGGGATGCTAAGAAATTATAGAACGCGAAGGGCAATTCTCACCACTCTTGTGAGTTCATTTCCAGTGTCCATGCTAATCAAGCATACTTCCACCACCCCATTTTCAATAGCCCATTGGACAGCCCTACATCCTCGTGCCTTCAGGAAAGAAATTAAATGGAAGAAAAAGTTAAATTTTGTGTGAGATCAGAGGAAGTCATCGATGATTCACTGCAGGGAGAAATAGAATTTACCTGGCATAAAATGCCAAACACTGACAAGGCAACAGATCTCACATTGTCATACACCTCCAGTTTGGATACGGCCAATACTAAGGGTACCAAGAAGTTCACAATGCAGGCTGAACTAACAAAAGAAAGGAAACGAGAACGTTCTTATCAATATAAATGCTAGAGTGTGATTAGCCAATTTCAGGACGCTGATGAAAGCTTCCAAAGCCTACAGTCAATGAGCTTTTGCTGAGTTTCTCTATTAGCTGCAATGCACTGTGTTAGCAGAATAATTGTTCTTTATTGATGAAAATAAAGAGTATATATACATATCAAAAATACCCTTGAAGATCATTATACCCTTTTATCCTTTAACACTCCCCCTCAAGCTGGAACATGAATATCAAACATGCCCAGCTTGTTACAAATGTACTCAATCCTACTACTCCCTAAAGATTTAGTGAAAATATCAGCTAGTTGTTCACTGGTACTAACATAACTAATAGAAATGACTCTAGCCTGAAGTTTCTCACGGACGAAGTGGCAATCAACTTTGATATGTTTGGTACGCTCATGAAATACTGGATTTGAAGCAATATGAACTGCCGCTCGATTATCACACCACAACTCCATTGGTGCAGGATCTTCGAATCCAAGTTCAACTAATAACTGACGCATCTAGACTAGCTCACAGGTAGCTTGAGCCATTGCTCTGTATTCTGATTCTGCACTTGATCTAGCCACAACACTTTGTTTTTACTTTTCCAAGATACTAGGTTGCCTCCTACAAAGGTACAATACCCTAATGTAGACCTCCTATCTATAGGAGATCCTGCCCAATCGGCATCTGAGAATGCTTCCACCCTTTTGTGACCATGATTCTGGTAAATGAGACCACGACCTGGAGCTTTCTTCAAGTATCTCAAAATTCTGATTACTGCATCCCAATGCGAGGTACGAGGAGAAGACATAAATTGACTCACAACACTCACCGGAAAGGAAATATTAGGTCGAGTGATAGTCAGATAATTTAATTTCCCAACAAGTCTTCGATACCTTTCTGGGTCATCTAACGACTCACCATCCTCTGCCACTAATTTTAAGCCCACTTCCATGGGTGTATCCAATGGTTTAGCTCCTAATATACCTGTCTCTGTAAGCAAATCCAGAACATATTTTCGTTGTGAGATATAAATACCTTTTTTCGCTCGTGCCACTTCGATACCCAAGAAATATCTGAGTAGCCCCAATCCTTTGTATGAAACCGCTGCTGTAAATACAGTTTCAATTCTTTAATCCCTGTAGAATCATTTCCAGTTACGACAATATCATCCAAATAAACTACAAGGAATATCCGACCAGCTCCAGAAGCCCGATAAAACATAGAATGATCTCCAGTACATTTACACAATCCAAACTGGAGTACCGCCTCAGTGAACTTCCCAAACCAAGCTCTAGGAGATTGTATCAACCCATATAGAGATCTTTTTAGCGACAAACATAACCAGACTCCCCTTGAGCAACAAATCCTGGGGGTTGCTCAATGTACACCTCTTCCTGTAAATCTCCATGAAGAAAGGCATTCTTGACATCAAGCTGAAATAGAGGCCAACTAGCAGGAGCAACCAAAGAAAATAAAAGACGAACGGAGGTCATCTTAGCAACTGGAGAAAAAGTGTCACCATAATCAACCCCATAAACCTGTGTATACCCTTTGGCAACCAGTCTAACCTTGAGACGAGCAAGAGAACCATCAGGATTAACCTTGACAGAAAAGACCCACTTACATCCAATAGCTGTCTTCCTGGCAGGTAGAGGGACAAGATCCCAAGTCTGATTTTGGTCCAGTGCCAATAGTTCCTCTTCCATAGTTGCCCTTCAGCCCGGACTAGATAATGCTTCAGCAACAGTTTTAGGGATAGGATGGGTATCAATGGTCATTAGACTAGCTCGACAAGAGGCAGATAAACCAGAATAAGAGACAAACTGTGCAATAGGGTGCTGGGTACAACTACGAACTCCTTTACGATGTGCAATAGGAATATCTAGGTCAGTATGTGACTGACTTACCTCAGGTATTGAAGACGAAGAAGACGAGAGAGGCGGAGGTACATATGCAAGGGGCTCCACATGTTGACGAGGACGTCTGCTGTAAACATACTGGACAGGTGGAGGGATAGCTGGAGATTTCGAAGTGGGTGTTGATTCCATAATAACGTATGTCAAGGAATCATCATCCACTGTAGAAGTTTTCGTTGGGTTATCAGAATAAATAGTAGACTCAAAAAAGGAAACATCAGCAGAGGTGAAGTACTTATGCAAAGAGGGACAGTAACAACGATAACCCTTCTGTGTGCGAGAATACCCAACAAAGATGCATTTGAGAGACCTAGGATCAAGTTTGGAAAGTCCAGGGCGATGGTCACGAATATAACAGACACAACCAAATATACGAGGTGGCAAATGAAACAAGGGGTCAGAAGGAAAAAGTAAGGAGTGAGGAATTGCACCCTTAAGAACAGATGATGGCATGCGATTGATAAGAAAACATGCAGTCATCACAGCGCCAGCCCAAAAGGATTTATCTACCTTCATTTCAAACATTAAGGAACGAGCAACTTCTAACAGATGGCGATTCTTTCTTTCAGTTACATCGTTTTGTTGTGGTGTATCCGAACATGAAGATTGATGAAAAATGCCCCGCTGAGACATGAACTCAGAGAAAGTTTTGGAGAAATACTCTTTAGCATTATCACTTCGAAAAATACGAACAGGGGTAGAAAATTGAGTATGTACTTAATTTACAAATGCACAAAAAATAGAAAATAACTCAGAATGACTTTTCATTAAATATAACCAAGTGACTCGTGAATAGTCATCTATAAAAGTAATGAAGTACTTGAAACCCAACTTCGAAGTGGTAGGACATGGACCCCAAACATTAGAATGAACTAAAGCAAATGGTTGAGAAGCCTGTTTATTGACTCTTGGACTATAACTAATATGATGAAATTTTCCAAACTGACATGACTCGCACTCAAGACTAGATAACGAATGAAAACGAGAATCAAGCTTCTTCAAACTTCCCAAAGAAGGATGTCCCAAGCAACAGTGAACTTGATGTGGAGAAACTGCTGGACAAGCGACACTGGTAGCATCATCAAACACATATAACCCCCTTGACATGTGCCCTCTACCAATCGTCTTCCTCGTCTTCAAATCCTGAAACACACACGAATCGGGATAAAAGGTTACTGAACAGTTATATTCTTTGGTAATATGACTGACAGACATAAGGTTAAACGGAAATTTTGGGAGGTACATGACTGAAGATAAAGATATGGAGGATGTCAAAGGGACTGTGCCTAACCCTTTTACTGTGGATAGAGAGCCATCAGCTAATGTAACACTAGACGTAGACTCATGAAAGGTAGAGAAAGTACCTGACGATCCAGTCATATGATCAGTAGCGCCTGAATCAATGACCCAGGGGCGAGAGCTAGAGGAAAGACACGCTGTTGCATTACCTGTCTGAGCAAAAGTAGCCGTGGAGGAGGAAATTGGCTGAGAAATCTGGAACTGATTGTACCTCGCAAGTTCCTCTTCTGACATTCTAATCAGTGTGCCTCCTTCAGATGACTGTAGAGAAGCACCTGACTCCACTGCATTAGCTACATTAGCCATAGCTGAATGGGGGGGCCTTCCATGAAGCTTATAGCAGAAACGTTGAATGTGTCCAGGAACACCACAGTAATGACATATACGGGCAACACCTGTATTACTCCCTGTGTCACCAGAAGTATTACTATATGACTGTGGTTGGCCTCTGCCAAGCCCTCGGCTACCACTACCGATACCACGTCCACTACCACCACTACGACCACCACCACGACCTCGAGTGCCACCACAGTTCCCTTGGACAGCCAAGGCTGAGCTCTCACCTGTAGAAAACCTATCCTTAGACGGTTCACGTGACACTCGTAAAACACGAGAAAAAGTCTCCGTCAGTGAAGCTACAGTGCTTCCTCCAAGAATTTGTGAACGAACTGATTCAAACTCTGGTCCTAGTGCTCCCAAAAAACCCATAACAGCTAATTGTTCTCGCTGTTCCTGCATCTGCTTAACATCAGAGGTAATAGGCAACAAATAGTTAAGCTCCTCATACATTTGTTTAAAGTCAGCAAAGAATTGAGTAAGAGGCCGTCCCTTCCTGTCTGCTCTAAAGAAGTCTTGGGAAACTTCATAAATCCTGGATAAGTTATTTTGTCCAGAATAAAGGACATTCAAGTAATCCCATAACTCCTTAACTGTAGTAACATGTGTAACCAACGCAGCCACATGAGATTCCATAGAGTTCCACATTTGTCCAAGAATTCTAGCATCTATGGTATCCCATTTTGTATCAGCATCTGATCTTTCACCCGTTAGATGGTGATTTTGCTCTCTACCAGTCAACACCACCAGCACAATTCTCCTCCACTGCTGGAAATTGGAGACACCTGCTAACTTTTCCTCTGTTAAACGACTAGAGGATGCAGACACAACTTCAGTCACTACTCCTTTGCCCTCTGCCATAACCCAAGTAACTCAAGAAACCAAGGAATCAAAGAACTCCCACCAAATAAGATTCAGCCTTGTACAAAACAGAATAGCCAACACCAACCACCAATAGCAAGGACTCCAAAATCAACAACAGTCCCCACAATTCAGCAGACATCAATAAAAGAGCACCAACCAAACCCAGCATCACAACCAACGGGCAGAGAACACCACATTCTCAACAACAAATCAGCACCAATATACGTAAAATCATACGCAATACTACCATACCCTCTTCAAGTACACCAGCAGCCACGCCCTAACACCCAAAACACAGATTCACTTCATAGAACAATTCAAATAGCGATTTTTCAAGGGAAATCATGCCTCAACCAGCAACATCAGGCAACCGCAAGAGTCAATCCTCAGCCAGCAGCCTCAAGGAACGTCGGAAATAGGTCGCCGGCCTTGGAGCAGCGTCGCCGGAGCTAGGCGACTGGAGCGGGGGGGTCGCCGGAGCTGGGCGAGCGTCGCCGAGCCTTCCCGACGTCAGGCGACGCCCCTACAGGGGTTCGCCGGCCCTTCACGGTGTCGGGCTGCGCCTGACGGGGTCGCACGATGTCAGGCGAAGCCTGACCAAGTTCCGCCGGCCTGGATCTGGGTCCGCCGGCCTGGATTTGGGTCCGCCGGGTCTGGATCTGGGTTGGCCGGCCTGGATCTAGGTTCGCCGGCCTGAATCTGGCCGGAATCTGGGTTCGCCGGAGGTGGTTCTAGGGTTCAGACGTGGTTGGGGTTGGTTCTAGGGTTCAGATCTAGGTTTAGGTGTTAACCTAGCTCTGATACCATGTTAGTGGAATAATCTTACTTTATTGATGAGAATAAAGAGTATATATACATATCAAAATACCCTTAAAGACCATTATACCCTTAACAAAACTCTAGCATTGTTATTCAAAGGAAATGAGACACGATGATGCTTTGCAAGTTCACAAACTTCACAATGAAGATTTGCAACAGCAATATCTTTAAATTTGGAAGGAAACATAGTCCTAAGAAGACTGAACGGAGGATGTCCTAGCCGAAAATGGTGAAGCCAAATCTGAGATGAGTGGATAGGATTACAAGAGTTGTAAGAGGTACTATAACCCACAAGAGGCCAACTAGTTCTGCTCGAATCCCCAAGGTAGTAAAGCCCATTCCGTTTCTTAGCAAATCCAATCGTCCTCCTCGTTTTCAGGTCCTGCAAAACACAATGATCAATAGAGAAAAACACCTTGCAATTCAGATCTTTGGTAAGTTTATTAATGGAAAGGAGATTGGTGGACAGCTTAGGAACATGAAGGACATTGTCAACTTTGAGTGATGGATTTAGAGTTATGGTTCCTTGGCCTGCTACGGTAATAGGAGATCCGTCTGCTATGGTGATACTCCTATTTCCTGGTGATGGTTTATAAGTATCAAATTTAGTGGGATCATGTGTCATATGGTTGGTTGCTCCTGAATCAAGAATCCATGAATTAGGGTACTGAGAAGCTGTTGAGTTTTCAGAAATTAGGCACACACCTGACTGGGCCAATGAACACATATCGGAAGGCTTAGATAGGGAGTCAAGGAGAGCCCTGATTTTACCAACTTCTTCTCTGTTAAATATCTCCTCACCGACAGGTTTGTATTGATCCATAGGGGCAGTTTCACCTTCTCTGGTCATGTGCGCTTGTGGCTGTCTTTTAGCTTTGCTGAGCACTTGCGTTCTTCCATAAAGCTTGAAGCAATTTTCTCTTGTATGGCGAGGTTTTTTGCAGAAACTGCACCACAATCCTTCACTGCCTGTTGTCTTAATCAGATCTGGTCTCATCCTTTTGTCAAGATTTGTTTCCTCCTTAATTGCTTTCATGGCGGATCCTTTGGTGTGTTGGTTTTCAAGCATCACAGTCCGTCGGCTTTCTTCTCCTCTTACAGTAGAAAAAACTTCATTCAAGGACGGCAGTCGCTTCTTTCCGAGAATTTGGACTCGAATCTGATCATAGTTTGCATTTAGACTTGCCAAAAACTCAAAAATCCTATCTCTCTCCATGAGGTTTCGGAGAGTATTAGTGTCTTCAGCACACCTCATCTGTATATTCAGATTGTGATCTATTTCGAGCCAGAGACCTCTCATGAGATTGTAGTAATCTGTAACAGAACAATTACCTTGTTTTTTTGTTGAAGCCTTTGTCTTGAGTTCATATATTACTGCTGCATCTTGAACTTTTGAATAAGACTGACAAACAGCCTCCCATATGTCCTTGGCAGTAGGGAGAAACATGTAGTTTTTGCTGATTTCAGGTTGCATTGAGCTCCACAGCCATGACATAATTGAGGAATCTTCTTCGTCCCATGTCTGAAACTTGGGATCACTTTGTCCTGGACCAGTTCCTTCGAGATGACTGAGCTTCCCTTTTCCTTTAAGAAACGTCCTCACAATTTGTGCCCACTGAAGATAATTTTTTCCATCCAATCGGTATTCCCTCATGTTGGGAAAATCTCCGATCGATGAGTTGGACTGATCCGTAAGAGAGGGACCCGGTTTGGTTGGAGATAGCCTTCCCTAAATCTCCCATTTGACAACTTGAAAGGACAGATTGTAGTAGGAGACTAAGAAGGGGTTGAGTACCAAGGGTGGTTATCACACAACGAAGGCCAGCAATAAGGCTGTTTACACGCAACGAAGGCCAGCAATAAGGCTGTTTAAGTCAGCAGTAAGGCTGAAAAGAAGACTGCAATGAAGCAGCAGTAGTGGGAAAAACAAGGAGGCAGGAAATTCAGATCAGGAAAAAAAACTAGGCTCTGATACCATGAAGAAAAGAATCTCTTTTTTCTTATTTACATTGAGAGAATACAAGGAGAATATATACAGGAATAGAAGACCTAAATTAGGTAAGAAACCTATTTTAGGTAAAAATCCTAATTAGCCCATAATCTCTGTCAGTATCTAATTTACAGCTATCAAAAAAAAAAAACAAATCACATAATATCACATAATATCCCAAATAATTAGGGAGAGATTATAGGAGATTTTCCAACAATGTTAAAAGTTCTGCAGATCTTCTCATGCTGCAAGGAGAATGACTCCATGTATCACATCATCTATTTTGTGTGTCTGCTTACTTCGCAATATGTTATGTGTAGCTTCTTCATGTTCTTGAGGACAGTGGTATCCAATGCAGAAAAGATTGAGGCAAAGCTTTTGAGTAACTGAAGCCTTTTACTTGATGATATGTAGGAAGCACAGCAGATCTCTTGCTGTTAATGTATTAGAGGATGCATGATCATGTCTGTCTGATGACATATGCATAAAATAGACAAATTGTCTTTTGGATTCTTTGGTGAGAATCTATTAACTTCAAATCTCCTTTTGTTTAGATACTATCTTGGTTTCACAAGAATGTCTTGAGGGTTTCCTTGTGACAGAAAATATATTCTTGCGAGTAATGAATGATTTATTTCATGGATGCACTGTGTTGTATTGTGTGAAGTAGACATAATCTGAAAAATGAGCGATATAGGTCATTTCGCTTTGTTAAGATATTCGTGTAAGACTCTTGATGGTACGATATCTTATTTGTAATATCTTTGTGTTTCAATGTTATGTTAATAGTCATCCAAACTGATCTAATTGCATTACCAATTTGCAAACAGAACGATTTTGGCGTCTGGGAGATCTTTTTGCCTAACAATGCAGATGGTTCTCCGGCAATTCCTCATGGTTCTCGAGTAAAGGTAGTCTCCTTTTGCATGAACTCTTTATCTGCCTTTATCAAGTTGGTGATTCATGAGAGCAGCATAACCTCATTTCCTGGAAATGGATAGCCAGATATAATCAAGTCTCAGAGCAAATGCCATATAATCGGATTTCCACCTTTAAAAGAGATACGAGGATAGAACAGTTTTGTGAAAAGAATTTCTATACGGATGATACAGCAAACTTAAATTAATCTTACGAATCCATGAGCAACAATCTCTTGCTTTACCCAATCCTCTCAGTATAATTTGGAGTGTAGGAGCTCTGGATGTGGACTTTATAGGATATTATTGTTGATCTTTAAGGGATACTCTTCCTTAGGAGTTATGTGGTGTGCACATTTTTACGGGTAGTTTCAGGCTGTGAAGGAAGGATCTGAATAGGCTCGTATGCTAGTTGAAGTAGATCTTATTCCACTAATATGAAATAAGTAGAGCCAGTCCTAGAGGAATTGTTTAATGTTGGATTGATATGCCAGTTGAGTAAGAGAGCTTAGCTTAGAATACAAGTTAAGAAACCATATTGTTCCACATAGACTCGGTGATTCTTCAATCATCGTAAATGAATACTTGGCGATTCTTTAGGGCCTGGAGCTATCCCATGAGCAAATGTATTATGCAATACCACTTTATTTAAATAGGAACAGGAACAAAATCAACTTTTTTCTTTTGATTCTTTTTGGAAGCACGAGGCCATTCTCCTATTGTTTCATCTACTGAATAACCCATTTGGGCAAAAACACATAATAATGAATTAAAGCTGAATTTTTTGTAGTTGTACAGCACATATTCAGTTCAATGCAAAATATAGATTCTCCATCAGAGTACATTCTGGTAATTATTATTTCTTTAATGGAGATGTAGATTCGCATGGATACACCGTCTGGCCTTAAAGATTCAATTCCTGCTTGGATCAAGTTCTCCGTACAAGCTCCTGGTGAAATTCCATACAATGGGATATACTACGATCCCCCAGATGAGGTATGAGGAGGACTCTCTTTTGTTGGTGGGAATCTTATTTACTTTTGTTATTGCACTATTCATTTATTGAAGTAATATATATCAAATCAAAGGGATGAATGACCTCTTCTCTTAGTCTTTTGGAAGTCATTGTTTTCTGTTTGGTGGAATAACTTTGGCATGCCAATCTCACTTTTGGAATTTGAGAATTCTACTATATTGCATGACGTAGTTAGCATCATTAAGTAACTTTTCATGTCTTTTTTCCCTTTCTTTCATGCAAAAGAATAATCAATGTTAGCACGTCTGTCCTGTAAATGTAATGTATCTTGCGAGGAACTAGCTCTTTTTAGACCAAATTATAAAGTGTTAACCAATCTAGCTTTCTAGTAAGGTTCCGTTTGTTTCGTGGACAACGTGATGTTTTTGAAAAATGTTTTCTGGAAAGTCATTTTAATATTTTCTGGTGTTTGATTGAGACCTGAAAAACGATGGAAAATATTTTCTATTGTTTGGTAAGGAAACTATAATTTAATTTTCCACGTCGTCGATTGGCCGGAAATTGTTGACGGGGATGCTGGCCGTCCTAAGTGGTACAGGTGGACGCCGGCCATCCTATGTGGTATGGTGGATGTTAACATGACAATTATTTAAGATTTTATGAAAAAGTTTCAGGATTTTTTTAATATTTTTTATTTTTTCTATTCTTTCTTTTTCCTTTTCCTTCTTCCTTCTTCGTCTGCCGTGATTGGCTAGCGACGGCCATATCTGAGCCTCAAGCCTCTCTGGCCTTTGGCGAGACGCTCGCTAACTTGCTTTTGTGGCCTATTGCTGGCCTTCAGTGAGGCCCGGTGACCAACAGAGGATGAAGGAAAAAGGAAAAGAAAGAAAAGAGAAAAAAAAAAAAAAAAAAGAAAAAGTAAATTAAAAACAATTAAAAGCTTGCAAAGAAGTTTAAAAATTTTAGCCTCGATGAATTCAGGCATGGCCCGAGCATACTTTTGGTCCAAGAACAAGCAATGGGGTTCCCATGCCCAAGTGCATGGTTTTTTTGTCCAAGCCCGGAAAAATTAGTTTTTAAAGAGGAAATTATTTTTCTGAATTTACGCTTAGTTAGGAAAGTGTTTTCCTAGTTGGACAATGTTTTCCTAACTGAGCTTAAATTCAGGAAAACATTTTCCATTGACTAGGAAAACATTTTATGTTGACTCATTTTCCTAAGCGATCCAATCGCCGGAAAATGTTTTCCGTGAAACAAACGGAACTAAGTGAATGTCTTTTCTCCTCCAGGGCTCTAATATTGTTTTCTTTCATATGGATAAGTATCTGGGGTTGATGCAGATAACTTTTCTTATGTTAGGCAGTCTTTGGATCATCCCATGTTACTATCTCTGAAAACCAGGGACCGCTCTTACCTACCGGTTGTTAAATAAGCAGCAGGGACAGCATACTTAGGTGCAGAAGTACAGTAGCTTGCCTACACACGACCTGAGTCTGACAGGCTGTCCTAGTCGTCTCTGGCTGGAATAGAATGCAAAATTTATCCTGAACTGAAGCTCTAGTCACTAGGGTAATCTTTACTTCTCATTTTGCAGATTATTCATTGTCAAATCATTCTGCTGTGGAAATTTCCACACCTAAAAGAGCTAGTTGAGGGACTTAATTTTCCATATTTGGTTTTTTAGTGGAAAGTTGTCTGCTTCCCATTGAAAATCTTTAGACAGGCTGTGATGAGATAATCATATAATCTTTCATAAAGTGATCTTCCCAAGAGCACTTGAGGTTTTGGGGTCTAAGATGATTGAGGGATACTTTGTGTTGCTCACTGAAGCTACTTTTTAGTTATACTTTGTTCCATCCCACTCTGTAGGCTCTGTCAGTAGCATATTGTGTCTTTTACCTCCCTAGTTATCTATCGTTGGGGGGATGGGAACATCGTTATTTCTTGAATACCTGAAAGGTAATGTGAATGGGATAATTATTGTGAATCTGTAGGTGACTAGGAAATGCAAAATCAGGTGACTAGCAAATGCAAAATCGATCATGCTGGATATGGATCTCTCAATATAAACAAAAATACTGCAAGATTCAAAACAATGTATTGGGTTGATGTGATCCTGTACTTGCAAAGTCAGTCATTACTAGTTTGTGTTTATCTGCAGAGGTAACACTAAATTTGAAATTATCTTCACAGATGAAGTATGTTTTCAAGCACCCCAGACCAAAGAGGCCAAATTCACTGAGGATCTATGAATCACATGTCGGAATGAGCAGCACGGTGAATATCTTCTTTCAATCTCTCTCTTGAGCCTAGAGTGCCTTTTTTTTTTCCGCGCGCATGCGTGTGCTGATTTGTACTTTTTTCTCCTCATGACTAGCATAGTGGAGTTGTGACAATTTCCATTTAGTCATTTCTTGTGGCATGATGCATTCAAAAATAGATCAGTCTGGGAGTGATGCAACTATAGTTAATTGGTGCATCCTTGATGCCAGTTAGTTCAATCGTTTTGTTTATGCCTATGGCGTTGGACTTAAGAGTAAACTTATGCATGGTAATTGCTTCCAATGGCTATATTCTTTGTGGCAAACAATGTCTTGTTTGGTTTCTTATTAACAAAATCCAAGTAGCTTTATTACTGTTGGGTTTATTATTTTAGAATATTAGCAAGTTGGGGTTAATTATGTAATTGTACTAGGCTTATACCTAAGCCTATAAGTACTTGTTTTGTTATTAGAAATAAATTCAATTGCTCTTTTATCACTAACATGGTATCAGAGCCTCTTCTCTGAAACCCTAACCCTCAGTCGTCAACCTACCGTCAGCCGCCGGCGCGACCGTGTGGTCGGCCAACTCGCTCGGCCACGGCCCGTGCGCCCGGCCAAGTCCGTCGGCCACGACCCGTGCGCTCGGCCACTTCGCTCGGCCACGGCCCGTGCGATCGGCCACTTTCGCTCGGCCACGGCCTGTGCTCTCGGCCACTTCTCTCGGCCACCTCCCGGCGACCAGACCAGAACAGCCCCCAACGACCCCCGACAACCCCGACGACTCCCGACAATCCCCGACCCCCCCGACGACCCCACCAGCCCCTGCGACCTCTCGACGACCCCCCGGCGACCTCCCAACGACTGAAAGTGTTAGATTGGCTGAACGATGTTTGCTGAGTTCGATGAATTTGGTGTTCTGTGGCTGAAATTAGTGATAAGTTAGAGGGTTTTGGTGTACTAAAGGAGTGTTATGATACTTGATTTGCCTGACTTTGACGTTTATGGTGTCAGCATTTGTCAATGTTGTGTCTGCATTTGAAATGATATTTGTGGATACTCGAAGAGTGATATCGTCAGTGGTGTGTTTTACTTGATTGCATACGGGTCAAGTTCTTGGTGATTGGTGATTAGAGGTTTGTGGAGATGTCTACTGAGTCAGCTAGTTCTCCATCGATTGTTTCGGGGTCAATTCCCATTCGTACTCTTCGAGTTCAGGATCTTTGGGTCCATATTATAACAATTACTATCATAGGCATGCCAATTTTCTTAAACTTCAAAGATCTGTCCTGTTTCTTCTTTAAGAATACAATTCAATGTTGTGCCATATCTAGGGATTAAGAATGATCTCAATCCTTCTAGGGTTCTTTCTTGTTTTCCATATCGAGACCTTTCTCTCTGCCTTTACTGCTCTTCACCGTGGATCAGTTCTGTGGCTTGATGCAGGAGCCAGTAATTAATACTTACTCCAACTTCAGAGATGAAGTTCTTCCTCGTATTAAAAGACTTGGTTACAATGCAGTTCAGATCATGGCGATTCAAGAACATTCATATTATGCAAGTTTTGGGTAAATTGCTTGTCTCCTGGAATTTGCCAAATATATTCTTATTCTATGGTTAATTTCTGAATGAAATCTACTGTGCAGCACATAAATGGCAGGTTGCCAATCATGTTTGATTTTTGTTCACTGTAATTCCAACTCTTTCTGTTGCAGGTATCATGTCACAAACTTCTTTGCTCCTAGCAGCCGTTTTGGAACCCCTGATGATCTCAAATCTCTAATAGATAAAGCCCATGAGCTGGGTCTCCTTGTTCTCATGGACATTGTCCACAGGTATCTTGGGAATTTTGGTTTCATTGCATTGGGTAGGATGATTGTTTATTTAGAATCTCAGAATTGTGATTTATAATCAGTACAATTACATTTATGATCTGTACAGTACACTAACGAGATAATTTAAAAAGCTTCGTCACTTTTTAAGTCAAATTTAAAACAAGACGAAACACGAAGCATGCAAGAACTGTTCTCTGAAAGAAAATGTGTGGTTGTGATTACTTGGTAAATCTGTCTCAATGACTATGCAATTTGATTCAACTGTATCGGGTGCAATTTCATTTCTGCACTTATATTTCTAAAAATGTTGAAGTCCATCAGATTTTCAATTGTATGACATGCAATAGGCTGATAGCGATCGCAGTAGTTTAATCTCTGTGATTTTGGATAAGAGAGAGTGGTAAATTGACCTTTATCGTCGAATACGGGACAAATCTGTACATTGTTGACACCCTTAGCATTGCAAGTGAATCTGCTCTATAGTAATGATGTCGTCTTTTCTGAATGCACTTATCTTTGCCACATCAGCATCTTCATTATTCTCTTTCATATCATCTGCCAGTTGTCTCTCTCTCTCATCTTATAATATTGAGTTGTTTTACTTTGTGATATACTTTGATACTGCTTCTTTTATACTATCTCTGCTTACTTGTTTTATTGCCTACAGCCATGCATCAAATAATGTGTTAGATGGGTTGAACATGTTTGATGGAACGGATAGTCACTATTTCCACTCTGGGTCGCGAGGTTATCACTGGATGTGGGATTCTCGCCTTTTCAATTATGGAAGCTGGGAGGTATGTTCCCCTGTGCGACCTTGTAGTGAATTAGTATTATTTGTACAAACTGGATTTCACTCTGATTCTGGCATGTGTTGCGTCTATTCTTCTCACTTCTCCTACCCTCTTCCCTCGCTCATTTTCCTTTGCCTCATGGGAGACATCTTCTTAGAAGAAGAGATCTTGCGCCTAATAACATTAAATCCCTTTTGATCTAGGTATTGAGGTATCTCCTTTCAAATGCAAGATGGTGGCTTGAGGAATACAGATTTGATGGTTTTAGGTTTGATGGCGTGACATCAATGATGTATTCTCACCATGGTTTGCAGGTAACATCCTGATTTTGCAGTAATCAATTTAGGCACTCTGTTGAGTAATCATATTAATTCTGTACGGGCACTATGTGAAAATTTCGACCCAAAATCATTCATTAGTTGGGAAAAGCTATATGCACGGAAGGCTAATTGAAACTGCATATTTACGTGATGTTATATATGCTTTTAAGTATATGCACGCTACAGCACAACATAAAGCTTTTTAATCTAGCTTGAAGTTTAAGGCTACTCTCTTTCACTGAGCATTCCTGTATGGTCCCTTGGAGAAGTCATGGTGTTGACAGGAAAGCCATCGACTTGAGTTGAGCCGCTTTACCTCCAGGCAATCTTGACTCTACTCAAAACCTCATGCTCAAAGCTCGACTTAAGCTTGATCAAGTATCAATAACTGTGCTGAAGTATGAGTCAAGAATTAACTAAGCTCAAACTTGAGTCTTACAATGTAAAAAGTGGAGTCGCAAAATGTTTTTGATGCATAGATCAAACAATCTCTTATTAAAGATGCCTTTAAATCTGTTTCTTCTGGCTTTTATACACACCAGAATTTTGAAACAAAGTATATCAAGCGGTCCAATAGCTGGTGTGAGAAAAGATAGTACCAAAGCCGAACGACGTATCTTCTTTCCTACCTGCTTTTATGAGTAGGCCAATTGTTTGGATTGTAATATTTTCATATCGATTGATAGATATTGACAGAGTTCTAGGTAAACAAATCATCCATGTCAATACTCGAACAATTTGAGAGGTTTTAGGTATTTGAAAATTTCTAATGCAACCAGAAAAAAATGCAAAAGCCAAAAGTAAATAAAATAAGTCACTCCAAAAGGACTCATGAGATGAATGGAAACTTAAGGCAACCCCATTTTTAAGTGACCACCAAAGGCGGGAGTTTATGTGATTGGTGATTTCCAACTTGCACCACTTTGCCTACGTTACTCTGTATCTAGGCAACAGGCCCATGTTATATGGATATGACATTGTATGGTGTGGGTGTGGGCATGGGACAGTTCATCTCAAGCTGGAAAATTGGTTATTGCAAAAAATACTGTGAGTCTAAAAAGTCACCATAGAGTACCTTAGCCAAACTTAGAATTAGAAAAGTAAATCCAGTATGGCTTGATCAGAAATGGCTTTAGATTTTCCATTGTGAGGCAGCCCATAATATGGATCCAATCTGGGGTCTATGAAGGACTCGCTGCTTAACCAAAAATATGACAAGTTGATAATATTGATTGTATACCGCCTGCCTCACT
This sequence comes from Psidium friedrichsthalianum, assembly GCA_019149425.1. NCBI lineage: Eukaryota > Viridiplantae > Streptophyta > Magnoliopsida > Myrtales > Myrtaceae > Psidium > Psidium friedrichsthalianum. The sequence continues at coordinate 29,319 of JAGVVM010002355.1, forward strand.
ACCATAGGAAAAATAAATCAGAGAAGTTACCTTGAAAATATTTTCTCCATTTCTTGATGATATACATTTGAAGGTTAAGTATGGCTGAAACTCGAACTTAAGAAGGCTCAGGGCAATTTTCTTAAGTGGGCTGCATTTGAACCTCAGCTGTAAATCGACTTATAACAAGCGTGATGCTTATGTTTCCTTCTATGGTTTCATTGAAATCATTTTCCATTTACTAAAATATATCTTGCATTTTTTGCTCTTGTATTTTTACTTTGATGTGATAACAGTTTAATTTTTTGCCATTCAGTTCACCCTTACATCCCTTGCTTCCTGTAGTGAAGCACAATATCCTAATGATTGGGATTTTCCAGGTAGCATTTACTGGAAATTACAAGGAGTACTTTGGATTTGCACTGATGTGGATGCTGTGGTTTATCTGATGCTTGTGAATGATCTTCATTCATGGCTTTTCCCCGAGGCTGTTTGCTATTGAGAAGATGTATGTATTCTCTCTTGCTCTACAATTTTGTTCTCTCTCAACTGACACTTCTCCCATCTTAGCAAGCAAAGCAGCATGAAATCATTGTTGGTGACCGTTTTGGATTCTGATTCACATAGGCTTTATTGTCTGATCCATGCACCCTGAAGAATCGGATGATTTGTATATGCTACATTCTCCTCCCCTTTATAGTATCTTCTTTTCTTTTAGTTGCTGTTGGATCAAAACTGCCATTTAATTGTGGTACCTATTAGCTCCAATAATATTGTCATGTGTTCATAATGGGGAACCCATTATTTTACATGCATTGCCCTAAGGAATTAACTGTTGAAAAGAGTGAAGAACTAAAAATTGTATAATCACCATCATGATAGCTCTAGGTCAATGCTAACTCTTCTATCATCTAGCATGGTTGCAAACCCGCTTTAGTTCGTTAAGAAAGTGGAGAACTTATAATAGTTGGATTCAGTTGGTGAAAGCTTCTTAGTGATCTAATTGCCTGACTGAAGTATTATCTCCAACGGTTTATTATATGCAAACCACATTACATATTTTTTGTTTTTGAATTTGCACCTGGAATCTATTCCAAGTACTGGTTTTACCTTCCTCAACATATGCTAATTTTACGATGTTGGGACCATCCTCAGGCAGGTGTCTTCTCTTGAGATGGTAGACAATGTGAGAAGCTATCTTAACACACCAGAAGCTACTGTCTCTGGCAGCTTGAATGACTTGAGTGTCAAAGACATTGATATGGAAGAACAATTACATAGTATATGGTAGTTGTTGGAAGTTCTTCAGATACAGTTGCTAAGCATTGGGGATGTTAATCCTAATTCCTAAAGAGAAACCTTCTTGCTTGGAGGATTGAGAATGACGTGTTAATCCTAATGTCTCTAGCTTTCTGTTCCATTATTATGGTTGTCATGAGATGGATATTAAAGATGATGAAACTTGACCTCTTTGAATTTACAGACTGAAACCCTGCTAATGTTAAGATACACAACAAAGTAATAATAATAGTAACACTAATAATTGCATGAAGTTAGATGTATGGAATATTAGTTGAACTTTTAAGAGTTTTGCATCCAAGTTCAATGTTGAAAAACTCTTCAAAGCGGTGATTTTACATTGTTTCTTAGGAACTCTATAACCAGATCTATACTGGAATATCACTGTGAGAACTATTTTCAGCTTTTACTTGGCTTTGGTTTGTTGGTTGGTCAATGAAGCACTGAGTTACTGAATTTTAAACTCATCTTTGGTTGACTGTCCTTACAGGTCAGTGGAATGCCAACTTTTTGCATTCCTGTCCAGGATGGGGGTGTGGGATTTGATTATCGCTTGCAAATGGCAATAGCTGATAAATGGATGAAATTCTCAAGTATGTTGCTATTTTCTTTTCGAACCTATAATTGCATGTGCCCACAATAATGCACATGCAGACGCTAAAGTCATTTGCATGAGTATCTAGTCCATACATGGAAGTGGAAATTTTTTGACAAGATGATAGTCGAATTTGCTTCACAAATATGTAGGGGGTAAGGCTCTATAATGGAAGTTAAAAGTCAGCCTTTTCAGATAAATTTCTTTTCATGGCATAGAGTTTGCATATCCATACAAGGAGCAAATGAAAGCATCTGAAGTAGAACAGGACATAATGCATAACACAGAAGGATATTAACCCAGGAATCACTGTATTTTTTGTACTATAGAGGGTGAGTTGACTGCCAACCATTTATTCATGTCCCATTCTTTAGTTCTTAATGAGGATGATATTGATCCAAAAACTTTTGGATTCATCTGACATGAGGGAGAAATAAATGGGGGTAAACTTTTTCGTTAACAGCGATCCTAGTAGAATGATGATTGGTGAATAAGAACAAAATATTCCATATTCATCTCCATGGTGTTTGTATCTTACACAACATTAAGAATCTGTCCGAGACATCACAAGGTCAAGATAAAGTAAGTGAAGGTAAAAAATGATGTGAGCATGTATTCTAAGTGTTTTCTTTAGGCCTAATTCCCTAAAAAAACCCTTAACTTTAGGTCTATCTCAAATCTCCGCCCGAACTTTTTTGTCTAAGAGAAAAACCCCCGACTTTAGGTCCAATCCCAAGTCTGCCCCAAACTTTTTGTCTAAAAAAAAAACCCAAAAGTTTATGTGCAGTCCCAAATCTGCCCGGATTTTGTTTTGTTTTAAAAAAAACCACAAATTTCCAATGTATTTTCAAATCTACGCAGTGGTCTAGTCCTAACTTGATGTGGCATTTCCACATCAATAGAAATACCCACATTAGCAAAGTAATGGGCAGTAGTACGGATCAACGTGGCATTTCCACCCAATAAAGAAATTCTCCAAATGAAACTGTTCTAGGATATGAAAATTATGGACGACTAATAGCAATATTTGGATAGAGGGCTGATAGAGCAAATTTGAGATTGGAGTAAAAATTGGTGATTTTTTCTTAGACAAAAAAGGTTTGGGGAAGATTTGAGACTGAAACTAAAGTTGAGGGTTTTTTCTGGGACAAAAAAAGTTCAGGGTAGATTTGAAACTTGACCTAAAGTTGGGGGTCTTGTAGGGAATTTGGAAGATTTTTTTTTTAGGCTAAAAATGGTAGAGACATGGATCATGCTGTTCTAACTGCCAGCGTATTTCTGCCATGGTGGGTCAATAAAAATGTCCCCATGGGGATCTGCGTGTTTGGTACTCCCCTGCCCTATTCACAACAGGGGTTTTTTTTTCTATTTCTTTTTTTTTTTAGTTGCAATTAGGTGAGGAGAGAAATGTGACTCTCTCTAGCCCTGCCCTATGTACTTTATTCTTTCTTTCTTTTTTTTCCTTGTTTTTATATTCTAAACAAGTTATACCTAATGTTTTTGTGATCATACTTTATTACTATCACAAGGTTTACTCATTTCAAGAATGTCCTGAAGGCTAAAACTTTTACTTCCACTTTGAGAAAATTTGTCAAAATGGTTACTTCTTCTTAGATTTTGGGGGACCGATATTACTTAATCATTCATTTCAAGAGTGTCGTTTAAGCTAAAATTTTGTTTTTTGATACGATATAATCTCTACAAGAAGTTAATATATTTTTGTGAAAAATGTGAGTGAGTAAAATTGACGTAGGTTTTTTTTTTTTGGGGGTGTTGGGGGGTGGGGTGGCTTTGGTGGCGTTGCGTGGCGAACACAGATCCTTGCCACAGCCCGCTCCATTCATTCGTGGTATCATTTATGTGGATTTTTTTTTGTGTGTTCTGTTTTGGACCACACCGGCATCATTTACCTGTTTATGATTTTTTTATTATCAGCATCACATTCCCTAGTGTATGTCACAACTGGATGATGAATGTTCTTTCCTTGTTTGAATGGCCTGATGAACAAATGGTTACTGAAAGAAATGCATTAGCATGAATAAGAATTCTCGTCTTGCTTTGCATTCTTCTGATAAAAAATTTCTTACAGAAAGAGAGATGAAGACTGGAGAATGCGTGACATTATTCACACGCTTACCAACAGAAGGTGGTTGGAAAAGTGTGTTGCCTATGCAGAGTCTCATGATCAAGCTCTGGTTGGTGATAAAACCATTGCTTTCTGGTTGATGGACAAGGTTGACAAAATTTTATCCAAGTTAGCCTACATTTGCACTGGTGACGGGTCTACAACTTCTGCTTCTTCTGTTTGGGCATTAAATTCCTAGATAATACTTTTCATTTATTTTCTAAATGGTTGATTGATACTTATTCCGTCAAGTATTCTGATTCGACTTGATCTTATGCAAGTTATGTGGTGTTTCGAAACATTTACCAATTATATGTTGCCACCTATGCTTCTGATGCAATCTCAGAGGGATTGCATGCTGAATATGTTTGTATAATTGTGCAAATACTTTGTGCTTAAAAAGTACTGCTTTTGAATGCTAATTAGGTAGCTTCTCATGAACTCCATTTTTAATTATATTGGAAACTTGAATGTACATGATTGACAGTGATGGATGAACATGCACATCTGATGATTCTTCATTCTTACGGTTTCTTTCCAGGATATGTACGATTTCATGGCACTGGATACCCCGTCAACTCCTGCTATAGATCGTGGAATAGCGTTACACAAGATGATCAGGCTCATTACTATGGGATTGGGGGGGGAGGGATATTTAAATTTCATGGAAATGAATTTGGACATCCTGGTGATTGTCTGTCATATATTTGAGAATTATTTCAAGGATCCTCTTTCTAACTGATGCCTGCTATACTTCTTGATGGTTCTGCAATAACAAGGGCTCGTTTCTTTTTCTTGAGTAGAATGGATTGACTTTCCAAGGGAAGGGAACGGTTTCAGTTATGATAAATGCCGGCGAAGATTCGATTTAGTATGTTTCTTATCAGCCTCCAAACCAATATTTCCATGCTTATCAAGAATATATGTAGCGGCAATTTCATGTAGAACAGCTTGTTATTCAACTCTAGTCATCAGTTGATATTGTGGACTACAGAATATAAGTAAGCCAAGAATAACTGGTGCCTGATTTTCTTGATTTTGGTTGTTGGAAAGTCTTGCTGCAATTTCTGTACCTCATATGTCAGCGTCAATACTTTGTCATGTAGGTAACTCAACAAGCTTTTTTTAATTGTCCAGAGAAGATTCTAAAAATACTATTGTTCACCTCTGTTGTTAGATCCTGTCTACCTACGTATGTCTAGCATTTTTAAACTTGTCTTCGCTCTTTAGCATCTGAACCAACTGTATCAGCTGCATATAACTGCTCGATATGGACATGTTTGGCCAATCACTTTACATTGCCCTTTTGTTTCTTGTCCCTGTTCTGTCACAAAATTGTGCTTGAAGCTCTTGTGGACTTCAATGGGCAACATGGCACAAGACAGAGGATTAACTTTGTGCAAGTACAGGAAAACTGTTATAGAAGGCAACACAATCTGAAAAAAGAAATCATGAATGTTCTAGAGAAGCTAGTTTATTTACTGCACTCTATTCTGTATTAGCTTCATGAGGTCAGTTCTGCAAAATGATTATCACATTTCCATCAAAAGTCCAACCTTGCTATAGATTTGGGAACTTTCAAGCTACTATCAATTGGTGCATTTTGAACTTGAATACTGTAATCCTGATCTACTAGGTGGCATAAGCACTTTCCTTATCTGTTATTCTATTTTTATTCTTCTTTTGTTGACTAACATATGGCCGTTGATATTACTCCTTGTTTTGCTGTTATTCTTGCAAACTGATGTTCCTACTTGTGTAGGGAGATGCTGACTATCTAAAATACCGGGGACTGCAAGAATTTGATCAGGCTATGCAGCATGTCGAAGGAGCTTATGGCGTGAGTTTTTAATGTTTAGATTATTCCATTTCTCTTGTGAGGTTCTATAGTATGTAGAAATGCTGCAATCTCACAATTTACTTTTTAGATGTCATTGAGATCATGTGAAAAATGAGTAGAGAAATAGCCCATGGGCTATGGAGGATAGCACATGATTTGGAGGAACTTGAGCATTTCTATTTGCGAAGACATGGCTAATTTCTATGTAGATTATGTTATTGTTGAAGAGAGGGCCGATGTTAGATTAAATAATGGCTTTATGCAATTTGTCTGCCTGAGCACTTGTCATTTGATAAGAGACTATTACTGTTAGGCACCAGGGGGCTGCCAACCTAATAACAGAAAGAGCTCAGTTGGAATGTTAATCTTTCTACGGTCAGAGTAGGCCAATCTTGGATTAAATAATGGCTTCATGCAATTCGTCTGCCTGCGCATGTTTGTTTTTCATTTGATAAGAGATTTTACTGTTAGGCACCAAAGGGGTGCCTACCTAGTAATGGAAACAGCTCAATACATCCAATTACCAAAAGTATAAAACTTCAAACCAGTTTTGCTCGTTTTAGGAGGTTCAGTTTTTCGTCAGGACAATACCCTTGTTGTGATGGAGCTATATTCTTCTGTTTGTCCAATAAAAGAGTATACTTCCACTTTCTATGCTTTTGTTTGTGGTCCTTCAATAATTTCTTTCGGTCTGGACACGTACCTAGAAACAACAACGAACACTGATTTTGATGTGCTGCAGTTCATGACTTCTGAGCACCAATACATATCCAGGAGAGATGAAGGAGACAGGGTCATCGTCTTTGAAAGGGGAAACCTTGTGTTTGTCTTTAATTTTCATTGGAACAATAGCTACGTGGACTACCGTATAGGCTGCTTGAAGCCTGGAAAGTACAAGGTATTTGCTTGTAAATCTTCTATGGCGGTTCCAACACATGATAAATCTCTGCTTGCATGTTGGTGATTTCACTGATACTATTAGCCAATCTTGTCCTGCATGTACCCGTGATTTTATATCCCCTGCATTTTGTGTTTTGTTTTTAATTCTCAATGTGGATGCCTCAGATATATTCGACACTCTGCTTTGAGCTTTGACTACTTCCGTCATCTGCATGTCCTCATATTATAGTGTTCTCAGATATCTAATTTCTGCGTGGACACTAAAAAAAATCAAGCAGAAGGAGTATCACCAATTTATTTTTTTCATTGTTCTTTCTTTTTCTTCCCCCATATTAAACTGGAGCTTGGATCTTCCCCTTTGGATAAGTTCGCTCAAGTGTCTGAAAGATATTTGTTTCTTCATCCAGATTGTCTTAAATCAGATGATGCCTTGTTTGGAGGGTATAGTAGGATTGATCCCTCCGCGGAGTACTTCACCTCTGTAAGATTTTCACCAGCCTCCGCACAACAGCCTTTTTTTTGTTTTTTTCCTCCTCTTTTCCCCTCAGGAGCCCATTAATCTGAATTAAGCAAACTGAGTTTCTGGTCTGTCGAATGCAGGAAGGGTGGTACAACGACCGACCCAGGTCCCTCCTGGTGTATTCACCTTCCAGAACTGCTGTAGTCTACGCCCTCACAGAGGATGAGCAACTACCTGTCAAAGACTTGGACAAATCTTGAAACGTACGACCGACGTGTGTACAGGCCAGCCACGTGCGAAAGTGCATCTGGGGCAAAACTTGGGGCAAAAAGGGGACAGGAGCCCTTGTAGTCATATAGCGTCACAGGTCCACCATCCCAGAGACAGCAGATAAGAGGGAACTAGACGACCACCGAATGAAGTGATATTTTTCAAGGTTATGCATGGCATCGAGAAACATCCTTTTTTGTAAAGTATGTCGGAAGTATTTAGTGCAAATAGCAGATAGACTACTGCTTGATAGACGCAAGGGCTTTGTATATGGTAGGGACAATTAATGATGTACAGTAGACAGTGACAGTGATCATAGTTTTATCATCGCAAGCTCTGCAATTCTCTGCTTGATCATTTCCTGCCTTTGACTAATGTTCCTTGCCGTGCCCGTATATGTCTTGAATTCGACTTTGCATAAACCAACCGTATCGTGGCGCAGGCGTGAGTTATGTCGATCCAGAAGCTCCACGGTGGAGTAGCCCCCCTCTCTCTCTCAACTTTTTCTGTGAGGATGGAGTCGAGAGGGCCTTTTTTTTTTATATATATAACAATTATATTTCTGGGATATGTTTTTGGGCCACTGATTTTATTTTCGGGAGTAGAAAAATTAATTGATATTATTAAATAGATTTATGTTCCTCGTGTTGTCGTGAATGAAAGAGCAGGAATCAGAGATATATGAGCGTCATCATACAGGTCCTTAATGCCCTTGGTGTGATAGCCGCAGGAATGATATCGCCAAAGCTGAGTCTGAGTAGTTCTGAGGAATTAACGTAATCCAGCTTGAGTTAACTCGTTCCATTCACTCTCCAAGACTGGCATAGGCACAGCGAAACGTACCTTCTCACGATAAAACGGCATCCGGCGCTTCATGTGCCTCTTGGCAAAACAAGTACCCTCCTAATGGTCCTCTCGTCATTCCCATGCTATTGAGTCATGCAGTTAAATATCGATACTTGCGGCCACGGTTTACTGCTTTGGTTTTTGGGTTTTCCGCGTAATGAAATGTTCATAGCATGTGAAATCTTTGGGGAGGGAAAGGCAAGCTTTAGAGAAATCTCATCAATTTGCGCGCACTCTGTTTCTTGTTTACCCGATGAGCACTTTGGGGTTAAAGGAAAGATCAGTTCAGATAATATGGCGTCGGACCACAGAAGAAGGCACACCCAATTTACAGAGTATCATCTGAGTGAAGTGAGCAGGGAAGAGCGTGACCAAACAAAACCAGCAAAGAAAGATTGGGACACCAATGTCTATTTGTCAGCCCCCCTCCACCTATTTAAAGACCACCTATGAACCCAAAATTAGGTGCTAACATAGCTGGCTTCTGAGGCCGAGGCCAAACTGCGGGGCACCTGATGCAGGACGCTCGTGGGGGACGACGAATGGCTCGTGGACGACCTCAGCGCCTCCGCCAATGGACCCCCATCGAGGCCGCCTGGTTCGGGGACCAGCCGGTGCCCCAATTCCCAAGTTGAGGCGGGTCCCTCTCGGCAGGGTTCCTACCGTTTGCGCTGGACTCGTCGCCGCCATGGCCCGTAGACAGCTTCAGCGACACGTCGGAGGAGGGGTTCCCGGGATGGAGATGGACAGGAGGCAGGTCGACGAGCTCATCGGGCTGGCGTTGCTCGAGGAGTTGTCGGAATCCTGGAGCGATCTTGGCCAGTCGTCGAAGAAGTGCCTCAATATATGCCCGTCGGATCTGCCCCCGCCACCGTTCACCTCGCTCCGGGATTCAAAGAGGTGCTGCTTGTCACCCTTGGGCTCGGAGTAACTGTTGAAAAGAGGAAAGCACAGAGGCGCACGAAAGAACAGAGACAAAAGCAAAAGTATTAAGCAAGGAATAAGATTGAAAAACAAACCAACACAAGCAAATCCTCATGGGGTCCAACACTTCAAAAAAGAAATTGTTGGGTCAGTAAATGCAGAATCTAAGAGCTCTTTCCCAGATTTGGGACCTACCGAGTCAAATTTTCATCTGACTCACCCAATATTTTCTCCATCAGTTCAGATACCACCAAATCCAGAGTTGCTCCGTTTTGTAACATCAATGACCACATGAAAAATGGCCCCACCAATTTGTACCAAGCAATATATGCTAGTGACAACTATTTTCCTTCTCTAAGCCAAGCATGTCAAATAATTAGTACGTTCTCCTCTAATTACTTAGTACAAGGGATGTGGGATAGTTAACCTCTGGAAGAGATCAATGGAGGGCGAAGGCCCCGAGAGCGAGAAGTGGCCGCCCCCGGCCACTGCCGCTAGAGGGGCGGCGGCGACCACGGGATCAGCAGATTTGAGACTACTCCCACCAAAGCCCCCAGCAGCGCCACCATGGGCGGCGGCGGCAGGCTTGGGGATTTCCACAGGCTTTCTTGAACGGTTGCGGCCGCGGTGCATGTGGCGCTCGCAGTACTTCTGGCCGGGCACCACGTCCCTCGAGCACCGCCACTTCTTGCCGTCAGTGCGGCGGCACCTCCCAGGCTCTGGATCCATGGAGGCTCTGCCCCAATACCCTGCCTGCAGCACTGGCAAGAAACACATAAAAAGAAAATATATGAGACGCATGGGAAACCAATGCTTGATTATCTTCACCAGATGGCAAAAACAAAAACAAAAAGACCGAACCCAAAAAAGTAAAAAGACCAGGCTATTGATGGAGTGTAAAAAAAACAACAAAAAAATTTAGAAACCTACAAGCAGGTTGATATTGAGGGTAATGCTGCAGATGGCCAAGAGGATGGTGGAGGAAATAAGGGGCCTGAAGGAGGCTCTTCTTGATCGGCTGGAGCAGCTCGGCTGGGACGGTGGCTCCAGCTAGCATGTACCTGTAGATCAGAGCCTGAAGTTCCAGCTCCTGCCACTGAGCCAAGCTGAAATAGCTCCCCATCCCTGCCGAAAAAGAAACAAATTTTTACTAATTTCTTGTTTCGCGAATGAAGAAAACAAAAGGAATCAAATGACCCACCAAGAAAGCTAAAAAAAACCAAAACCAGATGAACATAAAAACTCGATCAAGCAGGAACCAAGAACATAAAGCTTGAAACTTTGTCTTTTTTGTTTCTCATTTTCTTATATTGGGGGGTCAGGAGAGAGAGAGAGAGAGAGAGAGAGAGAGAGAGAGAGAGAGAGAGAAAGAAGCTCACTGGGGAAGGATCTGGGGCCAGCAGGAGCAGAATCTGGGAACGCTGCTGCTGTCATGTTGCGCTGAGTTTATCGGGACAAACAGAGGGAGAGGAGGAGGAGGAGGAGGCAGCAGCGAGAGATTGCATTGGGCGGCGATTGGGATTGACTGCAGGTGATGGGGTTCGTCAAGAACGAGCCTTGGAACTTCGCAGAGGGTGCTTCTGATGCTTCTGCTGGTGGCTCTGACCCGTCCTGCTGCTTCCTCCATTGCTTCAGTTGCAAGTCCATGGAGAGAGAGATTGGTCGGGTTTTGTTTGTTTTTGTTGGTTTTAATAGCTTAAAAGCTCTTCTGTTCGTTTGGTGAGTTGGTATGAGAATGGCAGAAGTAGTATAGAGAGGGGAAAAGATGCAACTAAAAAGGCTTTTGCAGTGACTTCTGCATCTGTAGTAGCTTCTTTATTTCTCAAGCAGCAACCTCCCCCACACACACACACAAGAGAGAGAGACAGAGAGAGGGAAGGGGGATGGTTCTGACATGAAAAAGCCTGCAAAGTTTTTTGTTTTTTTTCTTTGTTCTTTTTTCTTCTTGAAGGGCTAGTGGAAGGGAGAGGGGGAGCTAGGGCACTTGAGAAAAAGCACCCCTCTCAGACAGACCAGTGGAGAAACCAAAAAAAAAAAAACACTCAGACACCCCGCACCCGAAAGAGAGAGATAAAAACGACAAATTCGCGAGTAGATTAGTCTGAGCGAGAACCAACAAACAACCTGCAGAGTCAATCTCTCTCTAGCGTCTTTCTCTCTCCTCTAGATTTACATTCGGGCTGTGGGGTCGAGGCGAGGGGCAGTAGCAGGCTCGAGCTGACACAGCCACAGTTTCTAATTCAGCTGGCATACCTCAGGCTTTACTCCTATCTCTTTTTCGGTTCTTTTAGTTTTTTTCAGCTGGTTACCATCACAGGGAAAGAGTCCAGACATCGCATTATATAGCCTGCGTCGGAAGGCACGCCAAAGATTTGCTTGCTTGTTCTTTCTTCTTTTTTTATTTTTATCTTGTGTTGCTGGATTTCTCCAATTCCTGTGCGTACCGCGGCGCAGAGAACAATGTGCATGGGAAAATACGAAGAACCAAACTAATGCGACGCATCTTTCATTATTGAGCTCTCATTTTTGGGTCCGAGAACCCGAGTTTTTAAGGACACTGATGGCCAGGGAATAATGGTCCCACCTTCTGCTAAACCCAGTGAAGTCCTTCAGTTTCGAGCATGCATACACTCGGGTGCCTGCCACATAGGAACTAAAGTTTGAGCCTCCCACCGCTTTTAGCCGAAAGAAAAAGGGACAGTTTCGTTAACCATTAACCATCTGCATTCGAGTACCTAAAAACTTTTAAACTTCGCTTGTTTGAATCTGAAAAGTCGTGCCACATTCAGATGAGCCCTCAATTTGTCTTTCAATGGAAAATTCGTGTAGAGTCTCTTTTTCTTTTTTGTGTTGTACATAACATATTTTGTGTTGCTTTATCCGTCTTGTTTTGACACATGTGGTGCGTGGAGACGTTAGCGCCAGGGTAAAATTGACGCATATCACTTGGCCGAGATCTATTGATTAATTTCCGGTTGAAAATCGATATGACCTAATTTGGATTCCAGAGAGGATCGAAAATCTAAGGGGGTCGGTGGTCCACGTCGCCATCCTTGGTCCCACCCTAATGAATAACCTGTTCAATTCAGCTCTCCCAGCACCAGCACAGAATGAAACAATTTTATTAAA
>JAGVVM010002356.1:0-40859 GCA_019149425.1 Psidium friedrichsthalianum
CGCTTCAATTTGTTACGGATTCTATCGATTTTGAATGTTAGTATTTTAAGTGATATTTATAGTTTTTGAAAGAATTTCGAGAGTGATTTTGATAAGACTGTCAACTGGTATACATTAAGAAGAGAGTTCGAAATATTTAGATTTAGTTACGCATGTTCACGAGTTAGCATGTTTCCAAGAGAACAGGCTAGGTCGTTCAAGTGATTAGACATCACCACTAAACCGGCCAGTGAAGGTCAATCGAGCCAAGCCGTGGTTAAGCACGTGGACAACTATTAAGAGGTCTTACGGGAGCCTTCACATTGGATTAACTAACATTAGTGGATTCTTGCAGGCAAATCGTGGATATTTCGGGAAGCAAAATGATTAAGCCCTATTAATAAGAACCGCACGTAATGACAGCCATTTCTTTTCCCCTCGACACGCCTTGCAACAGAGCGGTCCTCGTATTCCCGAAATCGGTGTCAGGTACGCGACCAGAGTTCGATCCCCAAGTAAACACCGTGTCTGCCAGGTGAAGCGGCAACGTGGGCGGTCAGAGCCATTCACGCCATCGGGCCTCGTGGAATAGATAAGTGGCTCTCCCATATTCACGATTTGTTTGGACCTGGTATGATGATGTTGGGGTGGGCTTTGACCCCGATTTTTTTTTTTTTGCCTCTCCAACCCGTTGAAATCCCGCAATTACGAATTCCACCCACCAATATTTATCGTGGCCTTTCCTTGAAAAAAAAAAAAAAACACAAACTTTAAGAGGATCCCATTCTATCCTGAAGGTTTCTTTCCTCTTCAAGACATATCAAATTTGAGTAGGTACCAAAATCTAGTCCGCGTCAGTTTCCCGTCTGATGCCACCATTAAAGAATTGGTGTGTCATTTGAGTATGAATTCTCCGCAAATCGACAAGGGCTATGATTTGGGCATCGTCTAAAGTGTCGGCATTTTTTTTTATGAGACAAAAAAAATTTTAGGGCAAAATTCGAATTTATATAAATTTTGTGCCTTTTCCCATCATATGTCCTAATTTTTCGACTAAATAGAAAACAAACGTTCAACCCTGTGTGGTGTATGTGTTTTTTGGATGTTTTAGCATGATTGTGCTGTGGGTGGACCCGGCGAGCAGCAAAAGAATTCCGCAACTAGATGATAATTTTGCAAAGCGAAAATGAATGGTCGGTAACTGCCCTTTCCTTACGCTCTTTTCAAACTGAGTTTATCAAGGCACACTCATGTCGATTCGAAACACGACATCAGCAGCGCCTACCGCAACCTCACTGTCGACGTCGAGATCTGCCGTAACTCACGACTCGTCAAATGTCCCCACGAACCGAATTCTCAAGACGGCCTTTGGTTTGTTCCAAGAGCCTAAGCCATTTTCCTATACGCCCCCAAAGCCCCCAACGGTTGCGACGTGATCGCGGACGGCCGGCGACGGGAGAGACATGTCACGGATATGAAGCCTCGTAAGAGAAGGGCTACATCGGCTCGCAGTCACGGCCGACCGACAAATCTTCTTGCGCCTCGTATGAGACCCATCGACTCTTGACCTAGAAAACAATTGCATTATTAGGAGGACTAATTCCCTGAAAAATCCCGCTTTCCAGTTAGTTTGATTCATTCCAATTCCGGCCCCAAACTTGTTCGCGTCTAAAGGAAGTTCCAACCTTACACTTCAGTCCAAAATATGCCAAAACGACCACGAATTGCTATTGTCCTGTCGAAATCAATGACACCAGGAGGCTGCTAATGACCCTCTAACTGGCCATGATATCACTATTTTAAAGAGTAGTGAGTGGTGATTTTTAAATGCGTTGGCAGAAAGTTTAAGGTTAAGATGGACAGTTGGGTGTTCGCTGGATAGAAAAAAGTTTGGCAAAAATTTATAACGACAGTAAAATGAATTTTACGATGATCTAACGAATTTCTGTCGTCACTTGAAAAAATATCAAATGCCATACATAAAGATTCGAAGAGTTTTTTTGGACCTTTTGGTAAGCAACGATCGACATGCGGCGAGCGTTGAACCTGAAGTCTGATTTTTTTTTAATACGAGGTGTCATGAATCGTTGAGGGACCGTCGAGTTCAATTGACTTCGGGCACGTCGACACGTGTCAACGTCTCACGCAAGTTCCCGACGCCTCTCTCCGATCTCGTGGAAGGTCCAAACCAGACAAAAACCCTTCGTGGGCTTGGGCCCCCGTGAGGGAGAAATGTATGAACGACTCATCATCATCATTTCTTTTTTTCTTATTCACTGTGTGAATAAATGAAATTGTAATCCGATCTGCAAAAGAAGAAGAAATAATCTATAATAAATTATCATCATTTTGCGTGGTTAAAAATCGGATATTATTTTGGATTTAGCTTGAGGTCGTTATAATAACTTTTTCATCGGGCACGACGAAGGCGACGGGATGACTAAGTATGAGCACTCAATTGGAACTTCAAGAGCTCTGAATTTTTTTATGTCCACGTTAGAATTGGGCCGCAGTTAACTGAACACGAGCTTAGTAGTTGTCGGAGATCGCGCCGTTCGTCGATGGTGAAGCGAATTATTTGATGGAGAAGAAGAGGGCCACCAATCCCTCCCCTTTCGGTTCCCATTTCGACCGTCCAAAATCCGCCGTCGATGCCTCAAAGGGAAGGGAGATCGGAGACCCACGTTAAAAACCCTACTTGGCGTGTCCGGAGAACTGGACATCAGGCCATCACACATGCTTGATGTATCTGCCTCATCAAATCGTAATGTCTGCCATTCTTCTCCTTGGTAATTTCGGAGTGGAGAATTATTAAAAAAGTCCAAATTTATTATAATTATAAATCATATACGTACTAATTTTTTTTTATCTAACTCCAATCCTTAAACTTTTCTACGTTTTGTATCAATTCAGTCCATCTGGTTAATTTTATCGCGCGATGGGAAGCACTGACGTCAACATTGTTTTAATTTAAGCATTTTTTTATTTTTTATTTTTTTTATTATTTTCTTTAGTTTTTCTTTTTTCCTAGACTTAGGGCCGATGAGAACAGCGGCACCCTTGCCCAAATGTCGCTGACCCTCACATTGCCCTAATGTGAGGGGAAAAGAAAAACTTAAAAAAATAATAAAAGAAAGAAAGATAAAAATTAAAAATAATAAAAAATTAAAACTATTTATTATAATATAATTAAAAAATTCACGTCGGTCTGCCCAGTGACAAACTGATCGGATGGGTTTGAATTGAAACAAATAACAAATTATTAGGACTACACCGACAATAATTGCAATAGGTGTAGAACATTTTGCCAATTCTTCCCTTTGGTATTTTCAGAGAGAATTAAACTTGTTTCTGCTCAATGCGATGTCGTTTAGGGAGAGTTCCGTTTTTTGTTGAATAGAGAGAGTTGATTTACCCTCAAATAGAAGATAAAGCTCAAACAGCTTATCAGAGCAATTACTCTAATTAATTATGCTCTTTTAGTCTCAATTTAAGCCACTAATCCATTGAAAAAAAAAAAAAAAAACAATATCCCTCATAATTAAGCGGACTCTATATATGGTAATTAACATAATCCCAAAATAAGTTGACCATGGACGCTATATTTAGCTAATTCCACTTAATAATGACGGATTTTTCCCCCATAAAAGTGAGCTAGTTGTACATATCACGATAATGATTATCCCTCTCTTTTTTTTTTCCCGCTAGGTATAAAAATGAAAAATGTTTTGCTTAAGATTAAGGAAAATATATGGCAAAAGGACATCTTGAGTGTCAATATTTGTGTATAGGCGCTTTTTTGGTGTAATATTTTTTTTTTTATCACTTAAGTGTCAATTTTTTTTGAAACGGTTATTTTAGTACGAACTTGGATGAGTATCATTGGAGAGCATATGTGGCATTTATGTGGCTCGCCGGACATTCCTAGTTAGTAAAAAAAATCATAAAAAATTCACGTAATATTAAAAGAAGTAAAAATGAACTAAAAAACTAAAATAAGCTAAACTAAAAAATAAAAAAAAATAAGTTAAAGTTGCATCAACCGTTTGAGCCCGGTGAGGTCGGAATCATCCATCGATGACCATGCCAAGTTGTGGCTGGGTGATTCGGCCTCGCCTAAAGACGGTGAGACTTGACCTTGCCCAGATTTATTTTTTTTGGTAATGGACCTTCGCCCAGATTTATTATTATTTTGAATTTATAAAAAAATTTAACTTATTTTTAGTTTAAAAGTCCACGTGACGTCCACGTAGATGCCATGTGCACTGATTTTTTTAAAAAAAATTCCATATAATATTAAAAAAATGAATAAAAAATACCACATGTATTGTTTCGTCGGAATTGACACTTAAGTGAATTTTTTTCGCCGATTTTGCACTTAAGTGATTTAAAAAAAAAAACTATTGGAATTAGAGTGAGCGTCGTATATAAATATTGGTGCTTCAGGTGTCCTTTTGCTCAAAATATATCCTATCATCCTATGGTTACGATACAATACTATAAAGGTGAATATAGCAATCATATCTTAATAAGTGAATGTGAATCACAAAAGGAAATCAATTATGACCTTATATAGATTTGGTTGCATCACTTGTATGTGGCATTTCTTAGAGGGTTGTGCATGGTTCGGGCCGGTTCGATCTCAACATGGAACTGTGGATCGGACCGGTAGTCCCTGTCCCCAAATTTTCAGGACCGGGGATCAGATCAGGATAGACCGGCTTAAGATCGGCAGTTCGGTTTGGTCTTGGTCCAGTCCTGATGGGACCGTCAACACCAGCTGCTTATAGAATTTAACCTTTGGATCTAAACTAACAACTTTCAATTTCATCTATCCAACCTAATAAATATATACATGACCATTGTATAACCATCATATGAGTACTTATAATCTTAAAACAACGAGAAAAGAGAAAAACACTTAAAACAATTAAAACGGATTATGCTGCTGCTGCGTCATTCTCCTCGAGTTAGAATCAAGTTCAAAGTAGCATTATACTTATACTTCATTGAATTCAAGTGCAAAATAAAATAATGGGTTTGCATAATAGAGTTAAAGCAAAACACAGATTGAGTCAAGAGGAAACACGATGAGAGACTGCATATTGACAAACATGATCGGAGGCTGCGTTGCAAAGGTAAGACATGAGCGTCGAGCGAGAAGAGAGGAGTTAAGCATCGAGCAAAGGATAAAAAAATTAGGCTAACTGGTTCTTAAAATATTTCTAATTACATAGATATTCTCGGTGGTCCTGTCCAATCCCGTCCATCATGGAACCGGAGATCGGACCGCCCCTTTAAGGATCGGGTCAACCCAGCTGGTCTAGTCCAGTTTGCTCACCCTCAGTGTGTTATGAACAAAATAATTTATGCATCCTATCAGCTTACTTTAATGATAGGTCGTGTGTGCCTCAGATGATAACGAATGCAGACTCGATTTCTTTGAACGATTAAGTGCAAATAATCTCATGTCTACGTCATTCGTCCTAATTTCAACTCGCGTCTTATCTAGCACATGAGGTTAGTGAAGGCCGGAATTTATTTCTCCTAAGATGGATTCCACCTCATCGGAAGCATATACTTGCATGTATCACTTCCTCAGACAAGGTGATTTTTGTCTTCAAGAATGTCTCTGTGCATGACCAAATACATCTACCTAACTAATTCCACTCCGGTGACACAAAAGTTCGATTTAATAAATTGGGATCTAGGCATGCTCGAATCAAGACAACCCTTTCGTGTCTGCCTTTTGGCTTTTACCATGTATTATAATTCAACTCTATTCATAAATAAAGTTAGGCCAATGAATAAATAAGTTAAAAATAAATAATATTATGGGTGGATGTCTCTGTCTCAAGCCCAAACAACACCCAACAAAAATTATAAAAGAAGACGAAAAAGCCACCTACCATAGGCCACAAGAAATTAGGGTTTGGGACGAGTATGTCAAGAGGAGGAGGGATTTGAAGATTTGATGGTGGATTTGGCAGCATAACAACTTTTCCATGAAACTTTAGTCTCTAACACGAATGAAGCAATTTAAGAATAAAGTGCTTTTGGAGCACTATGAGGTTTTATGGCATCCATTGATTGTCTAAGACAATTGCTTGTCGTATCCGATTCATATCTACACTTTTATTTGAAAAAATCTTGGCTGTGGTGTGGATCCTATTGGCCACCTTCACAACCTTGAGACAAATTAAGAAAAGGAGGGGTTAATGCGACCTTAACCTAGCTAAGGCAAAAGATGAGAGAAATTATGCCCCATTCAGGGAATGTTACATGCACTAAGACGGCAAAATTATTTGCTTTCACGTCAAAGTGTCATGGTTAGTGAGGGAAGTGTACTTAGTGAAGCTATGTTAGCATCGGCTATTGTACGTGACACCACCATCATCCAACTCAGCATTTTTAGTTAAAATTATTCGGATGAACTCAATGGCAAAGTGTCCAAATGTTTACGACTCAATTGGCAAGAGTGAAAGGTTTAAGACTTTCGCACAATTACCTCCAATCAATTTTGCTTAAGTTTTATGCGGGCATCGCCATATTACAGCGGAAGAGTGACCGTATGCTAGATGCTCAAATCTTTGCAATATTCATGATGAATCCAATGATCACGGTCTCTACATTATAGTGAGAATCAAAATATATGTCCGTAGCTTCTTCAATGGTTCATAGTGGATCGAGCGACATTCGACTTTCCAATTGTTGTCTTCTAAGTAGGCAATGCCGGGAAAGTTAGGTTGATTGGCTTTTGAAGATCTTCCATGGCCCAAAAATATCGTCCCACGTTTTTTTAAAAAATCGATTGCAAATGCTTTGGAGATCTCTCTTCTAGCTCGTGATGATTAACTTAACAATTTAAGTTGAGGGGACGCTTTTGGTGAAACTGACTAACACGCTTGCTTCTTGCTTTTTCCTTACTTTTTGTCGTTATTCCACTCGATCAATTATTTTTTTAGGGTTAGTGGAGTTGCGATGGTACATGGTATGGGCCTTGATTGCCTTGGCCCACCACCTCCATGCTCACGAGCTTAGGATAACTAAGCAACAAGGACAGGAGTTTAAGCCCTTAAAATTAGGAATGAAAAAGGAACGATTAAAAGCAAAGTAATAATGAAATCACTTTTGTCAATTAAATCATAAATTTTTTAATTTTTCTATTAAATCTATTTAGTCAATTTTGGCCGAAAATCACTAACATGGGCATTGGCTGTCCTATGTGACATGATTGCGTTGGCATGGACAATTTTTAATAATATTTTAATAATTTTTTTTATTTTTCTTTTCCTTATGTGTTTTTTCCCCTTTTTTTTGGATCAAAGGGTCGGTAGCTCGGCCAGCTCCTCACCCACGGCCGGCAAGGGGCCACAATATGGCTGCAGAGGTCACCGACCCTTTGAAAAGAAAAAAAAAATAGAAAGAAAAGAAAAAGAAAAAAGAATGTAGGACGGTTGATGTTCATGTCAGCAATTTCAATCAAAATTGACTGGTACGACTTAATTGAAAAAAAATGTTAAAAGAGATTATGACTCAATTGGCAAAATTAAAAGGTCCGGAGTTGAATTGGCAAAAGTGCAAAAGGTTTAGGACTTTTCAGCTGATTTTCCTGATATTAGACATTAAGAAAGAAACGAAGAGAAAAGAACCATCGGCTCGATCTATATGATACTTTCCAATTTGATGGAAATGCTTTTCCATTCTCCTTGAGTGCCGCTGTTCAATGATTGTCGTTGTGTAAGTTACAAAGACCTCACGAGCCATATATATCTTGTAGGGTGTGATCACGCAACATCTAGAACGACTAGTCCAACTCATATGGAACGTCGAGAACAAGTTCGCCTCTTTTAAGGGCACTCGCAGGCAATTCGTGTTCGGATTAGGAGATTCACGAAGCGGAACTTCCTTCTGATCTTAACTTCACGACGTGTCCACTGTCGAATAATCAAACGACAAAACGAGATTTGTGCTTCGTAAGTATTGGTCGTCTTCCTACATTAAATTAACCCTGACAGTGACGGGTGCCTTTTCGAGCAGATGAATTTGTGAACTTCCCAGAATGATTGCCAACTAATATTCCCTATTTTCATCTTAAGCTTTTGAGTTTCCGCATAAGCCTTGGACCTCGATTAGGCCTGCAGTCCAATCATCTCTTTCTTTAATATCCAACCATGCATAAAACAAGGGGTTAGCAAAACAATGTTAGGATAGATGCAGAGGGTTTATCCTCAAAATTTTAAGACAGAGATTCGGAAAATTGTCTATTCCATCGGTGCACTTGAAGCTGATCACATTTCTCTTTCGAGACCCATGCATATTATTTTCCACTAGATGAATGATAATGGACGTACATCAATCGCTCTCAATGATAATATGTGGAACGAATATCGTGCAGACTCATCATTCAATAGATTAGATGATATACCATTGACATAGTCAATCGCAATTCAGAACCCGCGTGATATGAGATCCAACATATCTTTTATTGATTCTCAAACATTTGATTGACATGTTTTGTTGTGTGACTTCTTGCCCATTCTTGATATTTCCATGCGTGCATCTTTTGGGAGGAATGATTAAAAAAATAGTCATAAACTTATTATACAGATGTTAATTCACTACTAAACTTTCAAATTGGCTAATTTAGTTCTAAATCTTTTGATAATTTACTAATATAGTCCTTTAAACCAATTTTGGTTAAAATTTGCTGAAGTAAAATGCCAGTTGTCCTACGTTAACATACATGAACATTTTTTTTGTATTTTATCTAATTTTTTTTATTCTTTTCTTTTCTTTTCTCATTTATTATTGTTTATATATATTTTTTAATTTCCCCCTATCGACCACAAGCTAGGGCAAGGACTCTTTTATTGGGCCCAAGTGAGGGTTCCGTGGCCCTCATTGGATCTAGGTAGCGCGACCATCCCAGATTTAGCGAGGGCGTCACGACCCTCATTCCAAAAAAAAAAAAAAGAAGCGAAGAAAGAAAGAAAAAGAAAAAAAGAAAAAATTATTAAAAGATTGAAATAGATTATTCACGTCAGCGTCAACAGTGCCATATAGGACGGCTGGTATCACATCAGCAATTTCCATCAAAATTGGCTAAAAGGAAGGTTGTAAATTATACGTATGTCAATTCAGTTTTAAACTTTTCAATTTGATCAATTTTCGTCAAAATTGGCCGAAAGGACTATATTAACAAGTTGTCAAAAGCTTTAGACAAAATTGACCAAATTGAAAAATTTAAAATAGAATTAACATACGTACAATTTACAACCTTTTTGGTAATTATCACCATTTTTTTTTAATGTGAGAACCCAGTTTCTTCCCTTTTGCTTTTTCACTAACCCGAAAAAAAAAAAAAAGTGTGAGAGAGGGGCCAGCATAGTTTCTTTTATTGAATTTCTCTAGTGATCTTAGTCTTTTCCGAAGTTGGGGTTGGCAACTTCCTACGTTTTCGAGTGAAAGCACAAAGCAGCCTTTCGCAGAAACCTTTGAGATGGCATGAGAGAACACAACATGAACCGGACAGAGTGACGTGAACCTTACATAAATGCGCCAAATTCTCATGCAAGCTTGTAACTACGTACCATGCATCATTATGACGACATAAATTAGTCACAATATTCAGATGTCATATGTAAGAGTCCGATGTAGAGATTACAAAACTAAGTAAAAATCATTTCGAGGGCATGCGATTGGACTAGGAGCGCATGTAAGGAAGCGCAAAGGGTCGATCGGGTCATTAAGACGATTTAGGGCATCACCCTATGTTCAGAAGAGCAATGGATGCCTCGGCCTCTCTCGGGTTAGGACTCAGAACATGGTATTGCCAGTGCTAGACGACCTGTGTTTCATTAGGCCGGAGTTATTCCGGCGTGCGAAGCCGGTTAAGCGAGGGCTGCCTCCCGCTACAGGACAAAATAAGAGCATATTAGGCTGGGTAATTAGGGCAAGTAAGTAAGGTCAATTGAAGTTAGAGGGGGGAGAATGAGGTCGGTCCAATGAGAAATGGGATTTAGGATAAGCAAGGAGAAAGGGTGTGTAGGTTGGAGCGAGCGTCCCGTGACTACAATGGCCAAACCTTTTTGGCTTTCGATCTATAAATAAAGCTTCCTCGCCTGCTCCCATTCGTCCCCTCCCTCCTGCCCTTTGCCATTCACCTCGTTCTGGCCCAAGGTTAGTCTCTCTCTCTCTCTCTCTCTCTCTCTCTCTCTCTCTCTGTGTGTTGTTGTTGTTGTTGTAAGCTTCCTCTCCTGCTCACGACGGGGATCGAACCCCGGATACTCTCCGGCCCCATCCCCATCCCCACCCCGCGAGCTCTTTATCAGTAGGGCCGCATGGCTGTTGCCTTTGGTGTCTATTTATTTTTTATTTTTTTGGTCACAACTCTGGTGTCTATGCTCACCATGCGCATTTTCATGCAAAAGTCGGTTCTTTTGTCTAGAAATCAAGCTTTCTCGCCATGTACATATACTTTCTCGCGTCACCTTCTCTACTTTTCTGCATACTCTGATGTGTACCATTCAGAGCATTCACACGCGCACGCAAAGTACAGCCAAATAGGTTCGTTCCGGGGGTTCGTTCTACACGCAGGAGTCTGCACGCGCCGTCGTTGCGGATCTTAACAAAATGATCGAGTCGATCCCGAAACCTCACGAACAACGACTCGGGGACTCGGAGAGTCAATCTTTCACTATCCTCCATTGGCTCTGTCTGTCTGTCTGTCTCTCTCTCCGTTTCACTATCCTCCATTGGAGATCTGTATATGGACTTACCTTTGTGACCATCTAATTTATGATGCGATGTGCCGTGGGATATGTATCTTGGGTACAGTTACTGTCAATAATGGCTTGGTGAGTTATGAAGTACGTGGATTTGACGTGAAAAGCTACTTGGGTTTATTAGACTAAGTGGAGACAATAATCTCTCCTATACGTAGAGATGGCGAGTATCTGTTGAATTGGTAAATGAACACAGGAGAAAGTTAGGTGAATCGACTCAATTCACTTGGATCTGTAACGCATTGCTCTAGTCTTGTCTAGGTTGAGATTACGCAAGCAGTAAGAAACCAATTTCAACAGTTTGAGTCCTTGGTGATGCCATGATCGAGGAAGGGCGAACTGCGCTAATTCGCCTCTTTAAATCGAGAGGATCTCTAGGCCATACCAAAGGGCTACACGAGTTCCCTACTCAGCCAAAAAAAAAAAAAAGAAAAAGAAAAAGAAAAAGAAATCGGACTAGCCGAAAAGAGACGTGAATGAGTTGAGGTGCAAGAGGAACGAACACCCCGTACCTTCCTATAAAACTTTCTTGCAACTTCCGACTCATAAAAGAAAAAGTTGCCATGTGAATCACGCATACCCTTTTTCTTCTTAAGGAGTCATGATTCACATGTTGGTGAGGAGTCTTACGTTGTTGTGATTCATAGTCTTATCGCCATATGACCCGACTTGGTCATGAACTTGTTGCTCCTCGACAGGGATAGGAATAGAAAGATTCTGCAACTGTTTATCGACCTAGGTCTTAATGTCCATCATATGATCCTTATATTTGCCTAAGGTTTGTAAACTTTGTGTAACCTGCACGGATCTTGAGGATTAAGATCGTGGGTACGTTGATATCAATGTTGTCGAGGATTTGAGTGAAAATAGCATCTTGATTCTCGCCACTGACGAACCGGCTTTACTGAAATGGAGCATCATTTCTATAAAAGCTTTCACCAGAAAAACAGCATTTAGGTCAAAGCCCTGGAACTCGCGGTTGCTTTATGGAGTCATCCATGGCTTTGATGTTGGTCCATTGACGTTCTAGGAAGATGACATGCATTAAGGAATAAGAGTATTCATGTGCACGTCCCTTTTTCTTATAATGTCTTTAAATATGTTCTGTAAAGAAGAAACTCCTTAAATCTCGCAGGTAAAGTAGAGCTTGAGAAGTACTATAATTGAATCTAAGATGGGATTCCCACAGCAACCCACGCAGCATCAGGACATGGAATCTTTCTCAAGAGCGAGGCTGGAAGACAATGGAGATTCTGTCTTGGGCTCCTACTTTTCATGGCTAGTAAGCACACTGCGACGACAAAAACTACCTACCGCAGTGAACTGTGCAGTATCATCTTGTTGTTTTTCACCTGCAAACTTTCTTGTGATGCTTGTGTTCCTTCACAGTTGCTTCATTTTGTTGAGCGTGGGTTCATGTTTATCAAGGGGAGTGAGGTTTTCGATGCATTATGCAGGAAAAGCACCCATCCGCCTTGTGCACGTTTGAAGGGATCATGGAGAAAGCCGAAGGCAAAGAGATTGCGGTGTTCTTAGACTATGATGGAACTCTCTCTCAGATTGTAGCTAATCCTGATCAGGCTTTCATGACAGACAAGGTGCATCTGCTCTCCCACATAGGATTGAACTCCCGAATTCTAGTCCTTAGGATGGAGAATCACCGAGGAACCAAGCGAAAGCAATTGACTATCGAGTGTCCATTTCCTCACATCAAACTCACAAAAATCACTAGGTTGCCACAGGGCTTATGTAGTTAGACAATGTCTCATTCAGAGTAAACTGCTGATATTGAGGGTGTGTGTATGACTGACCCGAAAAAATGCAGATGCGTTGCGCTGTCCGCGAAGTTGCAGACTGTTTTCCCACATCGATTGTTAGTGGAAGGTGTCGCGACAAGGTATGCTCATTTCATTCTGCTGCTTTTTCCAAGCGAGTACAGTTTATGAACCACACAATGGGTGAGGAATATCTCTAGATTCATCTTGCTTTTCTTCAGCTAAATAACAAAAATTTTGGCACTTTGTTTAGGTATATGAGTTTGTGCAACTAAGCAATGTCTGTTATGCTGGAAGTCACGGAATGGACATATCCATCCCATTAGCCTCCTCGAAGAGCTGGGACAGCGGGCATCAAACCAGAGCTTTGGACGAAAAGGTTCGTCTCTAAATCACATAACCCTATGCTTGGGCACTTGATATGCAAGACATTCCTATTATGCTGAACAAGTGAGAACAAATTGGCTCACGAACCGAGAGATAAATTACCGCTTGTTGTTTTAGGGGGATGAAATCGTTCGGTTCCAACCGGCTCAAGATTTCCTGGATACAGTCAGGAGGTAAGGACTTTCTGTGTCCCGCTGACATTCGGATGCCAATCAAGTTAAATGTCTCGCAGAATTGAGAATGTGATTCCTCCGATCATAGTCTGTGTGCATTTTTTTCGGTTGTTGGTGCTTGCAGATAATGAGGCTGCTGAAAGAAAGAACTACAAGAATAGACGTGCTGTGGTGAAGACAATAAGTTTTGCGTATCGGTGCACTACCGTCGTGTGAATGAGAAGGTGATCCTTACACCCTCCTCGTACCACCATTAGAGGAATAATCATTCCACAGTTTCTATTTGCTAAGTATTTATGCCCTCCTATCTCTAATAAACATGTTTTAACCGAGTCTCAGAATCTCGGACTCTGTTTCTTCTGACGAGCAGTAACCGGAGATCATTACATATCTGCAGGATGTTGGGAAACTTAAGCAGATAGTAGAATCTACAATGGAAGCATACCCAACATATAGAATTACATGTGGTAAAAGGTACATGCATGAACTGGTCTGAACAATTTGACTGGTAATAAGACAAGCATGTTCATTAAGATCATGTTGATGAGAGCAAGGAACCTCTTTCTTTCTTGGGTTCTCTATAGAAGCGCGTCGAGCTCATTCTGGATGACGCATTTTCAATTTGCTCGAACAGGTTATGGAGATACGCCCTCCGGTTGAATGGGACAAAGGCCGAGCCATGGAATATCTACTGGAAACTCTCGACTTGAATGGCCACTGTAACGTCCTTCCCTTGTATATTGGGGACGATGATACCGATGAAGATGCTTTCAAGGTGTTGGATCGCATATCTGTGACTGGACATTCATCAAAGATCTTGTGTAGTTACTGTCATTTCTCTTCTGTCAGGGTGACATTACATTTTGAGTTTTACCTAATGCTCCTTTTCCAAAGTCTAGCAATGAACTAAAAACCCAATGTAGACAAAGAACGGTTGGAGGGTAAGAAAAGCTATATGAGTAGAACACTCTTTGCTAACTGTAATAACTTGGACATGAATGGTTGCAGGTCATTAAAAGAACTAAACACGGTTTCTCCATTATAGTTTCTTCTGCCCCGAGGGAGACCATGGCCTCATACTCTTTGCGAGACCCCAATGAGGTCCATTCTTTCTTGACACACCTCGCCAAGTGGAAAAGAAGTGCGTCTTCGAGTTAACCGACTCTATACCTGAAGGGCGCTATGAGTCTGCAAACCTGCCGAGTTGGTTCTGATCCATATAGAAGCACCGTGAATTTGTCAATGTTTTGTTTGGCAAATTTGCCTTCAGCTAAGGATGTTCTTGTAGTTATAATATATACTTGGTATAGAGCCACCCCACCAAAAATGTAACTAGGTGGGACAAAAGAGACCTCGCCACACTACTCACCAATTCAGAAGATTCCGCTGTATAATTGGTGGCATACGATTTCCTTGGCCATGTGACTGAATCTTGTAATATCAGCAGAGTCGGAGTTTGAAAATCAACAGAACTTTGTAGTCCTTTTGGACTTGATGGCAACACATACCGTCCTCTCTGGGGAAGATGTGCTTAGCCTGGTCTTTTGTGCTTCAACTGGTCTAAGATATGTACCGCCTTCCCTACGCCTGGTGCTCCTGTACGTGCTATATATCATCTTATCGTCTGTCCAGCAAATATATCTTTCCCTTTGGTAATTGGTTTGCAATTAACCATGAGAAGTGCCGCATGAAGAATAATGTTAACTACCATAATGGCCCGTGCATGGCTGGGCCTTTACACTCTGAGTTAGCTGTGCTTTTGCTTCAAAATTTGGTGCGAATGAGGAAAGGATGATGGAAAGGCTGCGGGGGTGAGAACTTCTTTAACCCTGCTACCAAGAAACGGACCAGGAAATCAACTGGTTCCCCTGCTAGTGTGGGGGATGTAGGGAAAACTAGAAGCTGATACAGAGGGTGAGTGGAAACGATCCAGTGGGAAGGCTCTGTTGAAGGAAGCCGCGATGCAGACTTAGGGTGCGCATGACAACATTTCTAGAGGGGAAATCCATTTGGTAACGCAATTTCTGGAGCAAAATCCATTTGATTACATAATTTCATGTTTTCCACTTCTAAAGCACTTTTCTTTTTTCGCTCTAGAAGTGATTTTGAAGCTATTGAAGAAGTAAAAAAAAAAATTACTTTTCTCTCCGGAAATAGAAGAAGTATAAAAATCAACTTTTGGTGAGAAGTAGATTTCTAGAGAGAGGTGTTGCCATGCTTGCCCTTGGCTTCGTGGTGCAATCTTGCGGATGATATCATTCTGCCTTCGCCGACTAAGGCAGAGGAGTGCCGTGTTGAGAATTCGTATGATGGTCCGCTAGGCGACCTATGTGCTATGCAATTAGAGATTGATCCTCACGGGCCATTCATGGTTTACGTACCAACGATGATTCCGGCTTCTGACAAAGGTGGTTTTTGGGCATTTGGCAGGATATTCAACGGTAAGGTTTTCACTGGCTCCAAGGTTAGATTAATGGGACCCAATTATGTCCCTGGTGGAGATGATGGATGTCATGTCACGAGTGTTGAGGGGATGTTGTTGACAGCGGTGGATGTGCCTTGCGGCAAACATTGTGGCCCTGGTTGATCTTGATCAGTTCATTCCCAAGAACGCCTACATTCACAAACGAAAAAGAAGACGCGCACCCAATACACATGCCATGAGATTCTCTGTCTCCCCAGTTGTAGGCATTTGGCGAAGTCGGAACCGGCGAGCTCATCACTGCTGGTGCTGGATAAGTGCACTTACTAAAGTGCATGAAAGATCCTGAAGGAATAATTTGTAGCCAGTGCTCATTCGCGTCTTCAGAACCCACCGTATGCGTCCTCGAGACTGGAACAGGGAGATCTTTCCTTGCGTCGTGGGCAGGTCACGCAACTGAGCGCAATCATTCAAGGAGGCTCGGCCTATGGAGGGAGTGCTTGCCGATCACATTGATGTTAGGATATTGAGCGAAGGTCTGGCTTGGAGCGGCAAAATATGGTGTTCCAGCTCCGATGAGATCGGTCCCAACAGAGTTTGTGGACATGGGCAAAAGGGGTTCCACTTCTGAATGAAACCAAAGACTACGCCGTCCCTGGTTTCCAAACTACATCGAAAGCGGGTGCTTTGGCCGGATAAATCCTGCTATCCAAGGAGCAGTTTCATGTTGCCCAGATGACTGCTCGCCCTCGGCTTCTTGAGCCTCTTACCAGTTCAAATCGAAGTTTTGATAAAGATTTCGGAGGCATGTGGTGTTCAGACGTTCATTGTTCCATACTTGTAGAATATACAGCTCAAAAGAATGAAAGAAACAAGCGATAGTAAAGCAGCAGAACCCGAACCACTAATTGTGGTGAACTGGATTGGCCATTGGCCACCACCTCATCTTCCTGCTGCTGATCGTGAACCTCAATTGCTCTTCCTCCAAGTTGGGCTCCATTGTCGCTAACCTCAACTGCTCCTTATTCTCGGACCGGATCATTTTGACTCTCATAAGCAAACCGTCCCTCTCATTTGCCACAACATCATCGGAGCTGAAACTAACCGCGCCGTCGCTCACACTATTAACACTTCCCTCGAACTTGGATGGTTCCGATTCTGGGCTCGGGCAATTGCCTTCCTCTGGACCGAGCTGTGCTCCAGACTGACTTATTTCAACTGCCATAACTCTTCTACTCTAAAAGCTATTCTTGTTTATCTCTAAGAAGAGAACAACCCACAGCAACCACGCAAGCCGGCAGTGCCTGTGGCTCCCCGGTTTCGAGCCAGTGGGGCTTTGCCCGGCACCACCTGCGATCGAAGCTGCCGTGCACGGCAAGATGGGGCTCTCCTTTGCTATTCATGTGTACATGATCATATTCATCAGTATGTTGGAATTTAACATCGAAGAATTCGACTAATTTTATTGACGTTTGATTGCGGAATTGCCTAAGAATATAGTTAAATCACCAACGCGTCTTCACGTATCTCAAACCCATGATGGTCAGAATATAATTACAGAGGAAGACATATTCACGTTCCATAACGTAAATGCGATCGATTATCAAATAACGATATATAGCCCTTTGTGTGACTGTATTTTAGAGAGAGGAGAGGAATAACGAATGTACATTTGTTGGAGAGAGAGAGAGAGAGAGAGAGAGAGAGATCCACGTATATAACTTTTTTGTACGTTTCATAATCTCACATTATTTCCTTGTACCCCTCGAAGTTGTCTATCTCTACTATAGATAAGAAAGTGGCCATTCAAAAGGCACCTATTTTAGGGGTCCAAGGTAGCCAATCAAAAAGCATATGTTTGTGAGATTCTCTAAACGCACCCCTTCACGAACATAAAATTACATCTCTCACTCGGACATGAAGGGCTCGACAATCCTCTATCAAGAATGTAAGGCAATTAACATCGTCTATTTTAGAAGCAATTCATACTGCAACTAAGTAATGCGACCATTGAGTACACTTGCACTTGGCAGCTCATTATGCACTTGTTAGGAATACATAACGGCTACAACCCCAAAAAGGAAAATAATATCTCACAATGCCCCAGACATATTTTGTTACATTAGTCCAAGTGTACCTATCCCTTAAAGACTATATTTGACTATTCTTTACCCACAATGTATTTATCATTATATCCGCATCCACAAAAGACAATATAATTGGTGAATCGATAAGTACATGTAGTAGAGGTAAAACATAATAGTCTTCCCTTGCACTCATGTCTCTCTCCATTTGCTTTCTTAGGCACGTCCCATAAAGCCATATTAATTTCATAATCATCGGTAGCATGCTAGACCAACAACATGATCCGTCAATTTGAGAACATAATCATTAGTAACATAGAGTACAAAATGAGGTAATCAATTTATAAATTACCTCAAGGACTCACACGATGAGTAAATAGAGATAATTATACTTATCTTCCTTATCGGTCAAATATAACATATGTAGTATGAATTACATCCTATAACTGATTTTTCTTTTCATAAGAACGTATGTCATTTATCAAAATATATTTGCTATATGGATCTTAGCCTAAACATAGTCACATGCTTCTCGCGTACTTATGTTTAGCCTTGAGCTCTCAACAACGGCCTATTAAACTCTCGCATCCAGCTTCTATTAGGCATATATAACTGTGGGACTATTATGTTCGGTCTTATCACATATTAATAATAGACCTCGACGAAAATATATTATGTACCAAATTTGCTCTTCCAACATCTTTTGTATATACCATTTCATCTCAACTCGCTTACTACAGCGCTTGAGGCAATTATTAGTGTGAGTGAACCAATCATTGTTTAGTGACATAATCATTGTATGGTGACATACCTTTCAATAATATATGTATGTTTGTATTAGTTTCATTATATCTTTAATGAAATTATTATTTATGTTAATGCACTTCGTCGTATTATTATACTTAGAATCTTTCACATAGGTGATAACTGCTTAACTATCACAATATACTATCATTGGTCTTCAAACTTCGGTGATAATGGCTAAATTTTCCAAGAACGTTTTAGCCAAACTACTTCTTACACTGCAGCAGAGTGTGCCATTAAATTCAACCTCTATCGTACATAGAGCTATGCATGTTAGTTTCTTGCTTCTCAAAGAAATTGCACCTCCATTAAGCAAGAACGCCTTTCAAATATTAATTTGCGCTTATTTAGGTCTCCTCCCCAATCAGCAACAAAGTAACCAATTAAGCATAAATAACTCATTGATAATGGAGTGAATAATCTATATTTGCCTTTCAAAGTATCTCAAAGTCCTTTACATTGGTTGCCGGTGTGATTGATCAAGATTTGACTGGTTACTTTGACTCACTAATGACATCACAAATATCGAGTCGAGTACACATCATAGCATACATCAAACTCTTGACTACACTAGAGTAAGGAATAATTTCCATTTCTTTCTTTTCTACTAGAGTCTTAGAATACATTTCAGAGCTTAGGCATTTACCATGTATGACAAGGGTATCATTGGGATTATAATGATGCATATTGTTACGTTCAAGAATCTTTTTAATATAAGACTTTTGAAATAGAACAAGAATGCTTCTTTCAACGATCATTTTCTATTTTAACTCTCAATGTAAAAGTAGTTTCCCCTATGTCCTTTATTTTGAAAACAAAAGGATAACCATTCTTTTATGGTGATAATCAAACATTCCCAGCTAATAGAATACCATCCACATAAAGTGATGATATCACAAATTTATCCTCAGATTGTTTGATGTACACAGTGATCTTCTTCAATTATCGTAAATCCAAAAATTGTGGCGCGATGAAACGAAGGTATCAATATCGAGATGACTGCTTAAGGCCATATATCCAATAATAAAACTTGCAAACTTTTCACTTTTGATCTTAAACTATGAAACCTATCAGTTGCTCTATATAGATTTTCTCATCTAGTCCTCTATTGAGAAATGCTGTATTTTACATCCATTTGATATAATTTTAAGTCTAAATTTGTGACTATAACCAGGATAAGGCGGCGTACTGGTGAAAATGTTTTCTCATAGTCTATGCCCTCTTATTGAATATAGCCTTTCACCACAAGATGAGCCTTATACTTTCAACGGATCCATCTGCCCTATGCTTGATATTGAAAATTCATTTATTTTCAATAGCCTTGCCTTTAGGTGGTAGATCAATGAAGTCCCATAAATGGTTTGCTCTCATAGACTCTACCTCAACTTCTAAAGCATTTCTCCATTCTTCCTTGTTAGGAGATGAGAGAACCCCTTCAACTATCTTAGGTTCTGCTTTGTCTTGCGTAGCAATCATAAATATTCTCCCTTCGATCTCAAAACAATGATGGGGAATGCTTGTACGAATACTCTTATGTAACTACATTCCCACTAGATCCAATATGTCGAGATAAATCATTATTTTTCTCAACAACATTAGTAGATGTGTTATCGGGATCTTCTATCTCATATAATTGGAAATCTTAAACAATCTCACCTCTACTAGGAATAACGTTATCTAAGAACGTGATATCTCATAATTCCATTTTAGTCACACTTCCATAAGCTTGTTCACCTATGAACACATTTCCTTCGGAGTGTTTAGAGTATCTAATGAAGATACATTTTTTCCCTTTAGGACATAATTATCAATATTTATGGGAAGAATCATGAACATATTATGTGCACTCCAAGGTCACAAATAGCTTAAATTTGATTTTTCACCCATTCATATTTCATAAGGAGTGAAAGTGATTGACCTAGACAACACACGGTTAAGTAAATAGGCAGAAGTCAATAACACATTTCCTAGAATGAGATCGATAGATTTGCTTGTGTTAGTATAGACTTAACCATTTTTCAATAGGGTTCTATTCCTTCTCTTAGCAACTCTATTTTGTTGTGAGGGTACCGGGAGTAGATAAATTTCTTATAATACACTTTTCATCACAAAGAGACTTGAATTGCTCGAATAGATACTCACGCTGACAATCGGTTCTTAATGATTCTCTACCAAACTCAAATATCATCTAAAATAATCCAATGCCTCTAACTTATGAGGGATCAATAGAATATAACCGAAGCGCGTGAAGTTATTTGTAAAAATGATGAAATTATGAGGCTTCATGCCTCATCCTCACATTTAAT
This sequence comes from Psidium friedrichsthalianum, assembly GCA_019149425.1. Lineage (NCBI taxonomy): Eukaryota > Viridiplantae > Streptophyta > Magnoliopsida > Myrtales > Myrtaceae > Psidium > Psidium friedrichsthalianum. Next base: position 20,718 of record JAGVVM010002356.1, read on the forward strand.
GGACCATAAAAGTCAGAATGTACAAGTTGCAATGGACATTCAGCCATGGTTTCTTTTAAAAATGATTTTCTAATTATTTCTTCTTACTAGACGATGTTCATATATGGATAGATCAATATTAGTGAGTGATCCTTAAAGGCCTTTTCTAGTTAATTTTTTTCTAAATTCTTTCTAACCCAATGCAACCCAATATAACATGCCAAACATTTTTACCTATATTTACATTACTGAAATATGCAATTAAAGGAAAAACAACCATCAACATTGACATTAAACACATCAAAGTCAATTTCTCAAAACATAAAATCATTTAGTAAATAATCAGGACCATAATCAACTGCTTCGAACTTTATATCAACACAATCACCATGAAAATTCAAATATAATCTAAGCTTAGAAAGACAACTACAGGGATCAAGTTCTGCTGAACATCAAGAGCATAGAGGACATCATGTAGGAATTGTGTTCGACTACCATGTAAGTTCAATTTACATGTGCTAATACTTTTCATCTCAATTCTAGAGTTATTTCCAACATGTATCTATCTATCTCAGGTGGTATCCGACAATATTCCATAAATGCTCCTCAGTCTCTAGTTACATGATCTGTGGTTCATGAATCTACAATCCACATAGGGTGAGATTCAATAAGCATTATAGTACTAGAGAAAAAAAAAACATTGCTTAAAGCTATGGAGTAATTAGGTACGCTTTTTTGCCTCGGCGCATTCACGAGTGAAATGACCCAACTTATCATGTTTGTAGTATTTTTATCTTGTCCTTGTTCTTCTTCCCACCACGTTTCTTGCATCAGAGGGTCTTAGCTCTCTTGGGTGCCTGATTAATCTCCTTCCTTTTGTTGTTAAATTTATAGATCTTCTTGCACTTGAAGCCCGAAACTTTACGCGAACTAAATTCAACAACACAAGCATGTCTAGAAGATCTAGTACCCTCTAGGTGTTCATCCTCTAACTCCAAATGATGCTCTATATCATCAAATGATTTTTTCATTATGCATCATGTTAATTTTCATGTGCTCCCAACTTTTAGGAAGAAAACTGATAATAGCTCGACCTTGTTGTTCATCAGTTAGGTATAATCTGCTATCTTGAGCTCATGTATGAAGTTTGACACTCGATGAGCTTCTCAATTTAGTAGTAGACATACCCCCAAACTTATCTTTCTAGGTAGCCCAATTTTCTTGAGAATTCTTCAGTTCTTGAAACTCACTTGCATACAACTTAGCAACTTAATGAGAGCAGTGCTAATTTTATGTTTTCAAACTTTGTAAGCTTCCTAATCTCTTTTGTGCTGAGCAGAAATTCCTTGTTTAGGTTCATCCATGGTGGAGTTGAGGGTTTCCAAAAACTCTTATTTTTCAAGGATGTACTGAACCTTTCAGTACCAAATATCATAATTGTTACTTTTCAGTTTTTCACCCTTGTTGAGGTCAGTTATAATGATCTTAGATGCCGAATTCATAGTCAATAACAACTTTTTATTGGCAAAATTAGTGCAAAATTAATATTAGCACATTTTCACATTAATACACATATATATTTTGTAGCAAAAAACAACCTAAATAAATGATAACTCGATAAAAGATATTGAAACGAAGGTTCACTATGTTCTCAATGTGTTACGATTATCTCATTTTGTGGTATCAGAGCTATTCACCATCGAAACTGAGTTAAGATTAAGATTCCGGGTCAGGACCTATATGATGAGAAGAACTTTCAGATTTTATGGAAAGTACTCTAGATATTTGATCGGTTCACATAGATTCTCCTGTTTCTTTAGCCCATTCACTGGAACTCTACACATCTACAGTATCTAGGGTGGACTATCTTAATGAAGAAAGCAAAATCTCAGAGACCCAACTTCTTCTCATGAATCCATATTCCGCCTTTTCCAAACCTTCATTCTTTTCCTCCATCAGATCCATCAAACACCTTATCGAACATACCCATCGTACTGTCAAGGAGTATGTCCAGTTTTCAAAATTTGATCAGTATCCTATTATGTCCACCCAATATGAGTAGTTCATCATTCTTCGTATCCCTTAGGAGTTTCCTCTTAAGTGGGCTCAAAAGGATTACACACATCTCCATTTTGGAGCAATCCTTCTTGCTTTCTCTTTCGATGGACGAAAGGGATTACCAGTTGTTACACAAGTAGCACTGCTCGATACTTGTTTTATTGATTATCAACGTGCCCGCATCGGAACAATTCAGGCTACTCTGAACACTGGCACTGTTTTTGTCACTCTCTTTCCAAATTTCAACACGACCCTTGTTGGTCCCAGCTTTTGTCTTCCCTCAAAGTACATTTACAGATCATTGGAGCTCCTCAAACTCTTGGATCTATATCCATTATTTTACATTACCAAATGATCTACATAGTCCAAAATCATGCTATTGATCTTAATCTTCCAAATTCGGAAAACGCCTTATTCATCTTTGTTGATCATGATTAGACTTTTTGTGTTCATGCCCAGAAAAATTCCTCGAGACCAACTTGTTAAGCATCTCCCTGATAGTTAAGGAACTAATTATGAGAAACTTCACCAAAATACAAGATCTGTTCAATCTTCTGAACCCCAATTTACCAAAAAGAAAGATAGTACTGTTACCAAAGAAAAAGAAGACTTTATTTATATCTTTCCTTCTATTCCTACTATTCTATGTTTTGCTCCATGTCTAGTTGATCCAGTAAGCATAGAATGTCCAGATCCTAAACAGTTCGTTTAATCCTTCGACCTAAGTGGGCAACCTATCCATTATTTCAGAGATTCTAGAGGACACTATTTTTAGGACATTGACTATGCCTATTCGTCATGTTCCCAAACTCAAGAAGAAGAGAACGATAGACCTTCATCCAAGAAAAAGAAAAAGAAATACTCCTTCTACCAAATGTATCTTGATGGTGATCTCACAGTTGGACCATTTGGAGAAGATGGTGGAAAATTCCAATTCATGATTGAGTATGAAACTCCAAAACAACCTTGTATTAGTCCACCTCCGCTTCCTTATTCGAATGCATCAAGTTCTCCACCACCTCCACCTCTATCACTAAAGAAATCTGTCACTTCTCTATTCTATAAACCCATTCAGAAATGGGTAAAGAAACATTCTTATCCCATTGAACTTCCTAGACCATATACTTGCACCCCAAAACCCAAATGCTTCCCACCATACCCAGTATTTATATGTTCCGTCCTAAAGATTACTCTCCACTCCAAACATCACTTGAATCTAGCGGTGGCATTAAATTTCCTCTGTTGAAAATTTTTTCATATTTACAGCAAAGGTATTATTACACACCCAAAATACTTGCTCCTCATGATGTAGATTCTCATAGATGACGCAAGGAACCTACCCCAAATGAAGCTGTTTTGTATTGGTAGACAGAAAATTTTCTTGCACAGAATGTTGTCCTAAACATTGTTACTATCCGTTTTGAATGAGTGGATCAAAACACTATTTTGTCTAAGAAGATGTTAGAAGATTTTCAGAAAAAGGCTTTATCTACTAGAAACCAAGCAAATCTCTCATCATGGAAGATCAAACCCCTAAATTGAAAAGCTCAGGCGTCAGATTCAAATTCTCCAAAATCAGATCTTACATCAAAAGCTTTCTTTTTCTGAATCTTTTCTATTTCTTTCCACTCCAATTCCATGATCAAGATCTGTTCCTTTAGATCATCCTCATCATTTGTAGCCATCATTGATTCAGCTCCTCTTCCTCCATCTAAAACAAACTTCCTCCTTTGGAAACGTTTGAGAAAAATAAACAGAGAGGCTCGAGAAAAAGAAAAAGAGAAAGCTCTTATACCTACGGTACTCCCAGAACCTTTATCATCTTCATCCTCTCTACCTCCACTCAAAAAACCATCTTCCACACGTATGGTCTCAAATCCTATTGAAAATTTCATTAGGCACCAAATTCAGATTCATACTATTTTTGTCATAAATCCACCAGACCCCCTCTCAAATTAAGTCATCTGATTTCGATCCAGATCCGTTCAACGTGGAGTCTTTTGATGACTCATCCTCAAATGTTTCATCTCCCAATAATAAAATTCTCATGATAGATCCAGTATCATCAGATGTAGAATTCACTTCAAAATCAAAAATGATTCATCCTTATGCTAAATCTACTTCATATTCTTCATCATCTAAGACATTTTTCACGTTGGATGATATCTTGTACCACAAATGATCTGACCACTCCAAGAATTTTATGTCTGGTTAACTACTTAGACTCTTAATGAGCATAACACTTACAAAGTGCTTCTTGAATTTACTAGTAGGTTTACCAAAACCTTAAAAGATTGGTGGAAAATAATTGGAGAATAGGACCAGATTCACTTCTTGACCCAAAGTCTAGATAATACCATTTGGCTTATCCATCGATTCTTCTTTGGTAGACCAAACAATACTATTGAACTTAAGATGAAAGAGTTCTTTGAACGAAGATATTGTTCTATGGAAAAAAAGGACCTTGATCGCCACTTCAAAGAAATGGTCAAACTCTTTTATCTGTTAGGTGCAGATTGGAATCTCAAACCAATCTTCTTGGCCTCCATTCCAAAAGAAGTTAGCCAAGCTATTGAGACCTTCAAGCCAGCAGAGGCCTATAACGGATGTTTCCCTTAGAGAAATTCAACATGTAATCCACATAACACTTGAAGAAATATGCCACTAGAAGGAACATTTCTAAAGTTACCTTCGAGAAAATAGGGAACTTGACAAAGCCTGCGCTAAGCCAGGATAGAAGATTAAGTGCTCCCAAGATTGCAGTGACCCTTCATGTTCTGGTCACAAAAAAAAAGAGCCACTTCAAGAAATTTTCCTTCAGGAAAAAATGAGGAAAGGGAAAAAGGAAGTTTCTTCATAGAAGAAGGCATTCCTTTCATTCTTTAAAAAAAAAACCAAAATTTGATAGATGTTACACCTGTAACAAAAAAGACATTTTGCCAAGGCATGTCCTAAAGTAAAGCCTTAGAGGAGTTATATGATCCAGAAGATTGCTCATGGCACGGGTGTTTCGCTTGATGACGACGACCTTGAATCAGTATTTTTAGTTGAAAATGAACCATCAGACGAAACCCTTTATGCCATATGGACATATTCCTTTGAATTAGAAGAATCATCCCCAGGAAATGATATCTTTGCCTTCTTCTCTGACTCCTTTTATATCCGGAACCTGACCTTTCACCATTATTTCCCTACTTAGATTCACCACAAACCTATCCATGTCATTACTCTTATTAACATTGACTTGTGCATCTCTCATGGATACAAAGGTCTTGCCAGAGGACTTTTGGACACCTTACACAAGATACTTTAATTCTACCTCTGGTGACACTTTTGTTACTCAATTTCGTAGTAAATTAATCACTTTTCAGATTTTCCCTAAGTGTTTGATTAACTCAAAAATTCTTGGATGCAAATTTTCTAATAAAGATCTCATTATTGGTTGGGATATTCTTACCCAACTTCCGTAACTCAAAATTATACCCACTGGTTTACAATTCAAAGACTAATTTGGTGAATTTTTACATAACCAGAGACTCTTTACCATTCAACTGGAAATCCTTGATCTTATTACCCAGAGTCTCCTATATTGTTGCTTTGAATTTCACTCACAATTTTCTCAAACTTGTCCTTATTCTCTGTGGAAAAATCCAGAATTCTTTGTAAGACACCCTTTCAAGAAAAATGAGGATATTAACCCTACCAAAGCCAGTCATTTTGGCATGAACCTAGAACACCTTTCCCTTACGCAGAAAGAGTGTGCTGAATTGCTCGCTCAATATCTCATTGAACCATCTGATTTTCAATGGGCTTGTGAAGCCCTTTATGTCAAGAAACGAGTAGAGCAGAGTCGTGGCAAATTTCAGTTGGTAATTACTTATCAATCTTTAAATTAGTTCCTCCATGATAATAAATTCTCATTTCCTCATAAAAATTCTCTTTTCCTCAGTCTTGCCCAGGCTAAGATTTATTCAAAATTTGATCTAAAAGCCAAATTTTGGTAATTGGGCATTCACCCTAAAGATAGATCCAAAATAGGATTTTGCATTCTAAATTAGCATTTTCAATGGATAGTAGTCCCTTTTGAACTCAAAACTATCCATCTTTTTTTTTTTTTTCAGAAAGTTATGTGCAAATTTTTCAGTCGAATTTAGCAACCTCCCAAATCTATATTGACGATATCCTCCTTTATAGTGCTAATACCGAATCCCACTACTATAAACTTCTCACTCAATTTGCTAAAATTACTCAAAAATTTGGCATCATGCTTTCCTAGAAAAAATGATCATTGCCCAAAAAGAAATAGAGTTCCTTGACATACATTTAAAAGAAGGAACCTATTGTCTGAGGTTCCCCATTACAGAGGAACTGCAAATTTTTTTTTTAAAGATCTTATAGCTAAATAGGTGTAAACATTTTTTGGCATTGTAAATTATCTCAGAGATTTTGTTTCTAAGATCTCCAAAGCACTTTATTCAGTCCAACAAATGCTAAAGAAGAATGCACTGCCATGGGGACCAAAACAAATTGAAGCGGTTGCCTACTTGAAAGCAGTACTGCAGCATCTTCCTTCGTTGCAAATCCTGTCTTCTGGAAAAAGAATTTTGCAAACTGATGCAAGTGATAAGTATTGCGCAGCTATTCTATTCGAAGAAATAGATGGTAAGCACCAAATATGTGCTTACAAGAGTGATCGATTTTCTTTAGCTGAGATTCACTATCACTCTACCTTCAAGGGAATTCTTGCTGTGAAAATGGAATCAAAAAGTTCGAATTTCATCTCATTGGTCCATTTCTTGTGGAAATGGACATGTCATCTTTTTCCCAAATGATAAAATTCAAGCAGAAACCAGTTCCACATCCTTAGTTGTCACGGTTGGCGGAATGGTTTTCAAAATGTTCTTTTGATACTAAACATCTTGCAGGAAACAAGAATATCCTTGCAGATTTCTTATCCAGACCAAAACAACCAGTTTCTTTTGCAACACTTCTAGTTTCTTTCTTTTTACTTGCTAGTCTTTGCCAAACCAGTAGCTTGTGGCCAAGCTTGGAAGTGCGTCCTTCATCCGCCGGAGGCGTGCTGCCATTTGTTTTTCTCGTCTAGATGAGATCTGTAACGTCATGTAAAAAAAAAAAAAATTTACTAGATAGATAATCCGTGAAACACATTGAATAGTACGGTGTTCAACATCGAGACTCGTTTTGCACACTTCGTTCATATTCCATGATTCATTCAACAATTCAAAATATTAATCAAGCCATAACTCTACGGAAACAAGGCAAAGATTCTAACCTTGTTTTGATACTAATGTTGGAATATAACATTGAAGAATTTGACTAACCTTATCGATGCTTGATTGCGAAATTGCTCAGGGATGTCATTGAATCACCGACGCGTCCTCCACATATCTTCAAATCCACGATGGTCAGAATATAATCATAGAGGAAGATATTCATGTTTCACAATGTAAATGCGTTCGATTATCAAAATAATGATCTATAGCCCTTTGTATGAGTTTGTATTTTAGAGAGAGGAGAGGAATAACGAAGGTATGTTGGTTGCTTGAGAGAGAGAGAGAGAGAGTCATCAATGTACGTAACTTCTCTGTATGTTTCGTAATCTCACATTATCCCCTTGTGCCACTTCGAAGCTATCTACGTCAATTATAGATAAGAAGAGTGGCCATTCAAAAGGCACTTGTTGGCGAGATTCTCTTAAATGCACCTCTTTCTTGGACGTATCATTATAGTATCACTATCAAGAGCCTAGTTTTAAAGTAATTTAGGACCTCAGATTCCAAGTAGTTACAAATTTCCTCACGCAATTAATAACATTTCATATTTCGAAGTAACTAAATAACTATGACCAGTAACCTGTTACAATGAAAACTTGGGTTAGTGGGGCAAGTCCATTAGTTGTAGTGACTTTTAAACTAATAGCATTTTTGCCCATTTATGTAGTTAATAATTTCGTGTACTTACTATTTCAATAGCGCGGCAGACAGATCCAGGTTAGATCGACAAAAGGAGATTCTTGCTTCCATTAGAAAGATCTTATTGGTTCAATGAATCCAAAGATCTCATATCGGATTAAGCCGAACAGGGAGCATAAGAGCAAGCAAGACTAACCATACCATCGGAGAAATCTCGTGTAATTTCAACTTCTGAATTGATGCAAATGATACCGTGTCGAACATGTCAAACAAGACATCTGCGAGAGAAACCTAAGTCCATTGTCTACTGATCAAGAAACTTGTACATTCTGTAATAGCAAAAGTACTCTTTCCGAACAAATTTTATGATACTACTCGACTAAGCTGTAAGATGTGTAAACCTAAACTGGAAATCTACTCCCTGACAGCAGTTTCTCCCCTACCACCCCTCTGCAATGTCCTTGAAACAGATGTGTGGAATCCGATTTCTTCCGCCAGCTCCTTGGTTCTCTTTCGGATGGTCATCGCCAAAGAGGCAGATATCGATCAGTCACGACAAAGGGGTAGGGCGTAACTTCATCAGGTAAAATTTCTCACTGCATTTTCTCCGTTCAGACCTACCTTCGTACAATTAAGAGACCATTTTCGATCAACTTCGGATCAAGCAAAGTAACCAGGGCTTGCTATGGAGATAATACAGATGATGGCATCATGGAACAGTTAAAAAGAGGTGTTGAAGAGTGGTGGTCCAACCTCTGCAAAAAGGGAGACTGGTTGCCGCCATTGCCTTAATAGTCAAACAAGCAAACATGAATGGTCTCTAGGCAAGCAAGGATACCGACGAGCTGGACTGTCAAGTAAAATCCCAGCTGCAGTTCCTCAATTTCAATATCTCGAAACACAGTGCCTATTCCAATTGATCACCTCCTGAGGTGGGGTGAAGATGGCTGATCTGGTGAAGATCGTGAAGCAGGAGCTCCATGAAATCTTTGTTCCTCCATTATACTGGTCCCTTCATTCAGTTGAGACGCATCGTTCATGCCTGAGAAACCCACTGTTCCAATAGACCCAAACTCAAGCTGCTCTGATGAAGCATATGCAGCATTATGATCGTAAGGGTAAAACATTACGACAGGTGGAAGTGTAGGTCCATTTGATGATATGATGCTTGGATTCATGACTGGAAGAGGATGCATGCCATATGCTACATTGGCCGGACCACCTTGCGATGTAGTTGTGCGGATGGGACTATTCTGAGAATGGTATGAAGGAAATGATCCATGTCTATATGAGCCCCACGGTCTTTCAGACTGGCTGTCACCTGCTGCCACTCTGTCTGGCCTCGAGGTAGATTTCTCAGACTGATTGCGATTATGGTTGCGTGAAGGTCTGGATTTAGAAGCAACATTCCAGTTCCCTTCTCTGTCAGCATGGTGATCCCCTCTGTCATAGCTGTAATTCCCCCTTCTAGGGTTGGACAAGTGCCGCTCCTTCAGTGAAACCTTCCGAAGAAAGGATAAAACTACATATCAGGCATCTAGAATATAACTCATGTCTAAACTTAATGAGTAAGAGAGCATGAAGAGAACCAGATGAGCATTAAACTCATTCGATAAAAGAAAACAGCATCCTCTTTACTCAATAGTGCACTAACAGGAACCAGGACAGGATTACTTATACTCTTATAATCCTCCTTCCCCTCCAATTATATATTTCTCTCTAATTGAAAGAGGTGACAGAAAGAAGACAAGTAGAAAAGCATTGATAGAAAACAAATCCACTAACCAAGAAAACAGTGCAGCAGATGGCTAAAAGATGGACTCTGAGAATCGGAAAACATCAAAACATAGCATGGAAGGTGAAAAAAGAAGAAGAAAATGAAGTAGGATATATGACAATCAAACTGGAATGGAGTGCAAATATATATGTATCTTTTAGAAAGGAGTGAATAATGTTTATGCTTAAAGTAATCTTACAGGATTTGGCAGGTAAGTCCCCGTCCCACTACGATATCTTGGCATTTCATCAACATGGTAAATGTTGGCAGGTCCATTAGAAATAGTTTGAACTGGGGAAACTGGAACGGGACGAGGCCCATAACTAAAGGCATTAGAATTTGCCGCGAGTGGTCTTCCAGCTCCATCCCATGGAAAATTGCCTGGCAAATAGATAGGGGATAAGACATTGGGTGACAGATAGGGCATAGGAATAGGGTAGTGAGGGTTCTGACACAATCGTCCATACTGCAGATTTTGCCAATGGCTAGCAAAGTCACCATTAAGTATGTCAGACTTGTGCTCAGATGGCTCAACAGGGACTGATGGTCCAACAGTGACAGAAGTATCCAATGCTTCTGGATGATCCAGCCCCTCAGATGAATCAAAATTCTGGCCCGCATCGTTATTATCTAGCACTTCTTCCACACTAAAATGGCTTGTTGAGGCATCTGAACTGCCACCATTGCTTGGCATACGAGGAAAAAGAAGAATTGGAACTGGGGGCCCTGTAGGGTAAAATGCATAAACCTGAGAATTGTCCCCGGGCCTTTCGTGAGAACCCGGGCCCAAGAGAATTGGTATCATGGAATCTGTTCCACCAGTTTGAGCTGGCTCAAACCCAGGCAATTGATGTGTTGGAACATGCCCCGAACCGACAGGTTGATGTCCTGCACTTCTTTCTTTTAATTCATGTCCAAAACTTGAAGGAAGGTTCAAGTCCATAGAATCATCATCTGCCTGAGCAGAGGAATGATCTGATAAGCTTTTCCCTTTCCCATATGTATTAGATGGAAAGGCACTAGGACCAGTTTTCCTACCTCTTTTATCTCTTGTTGACTTCGATGACTTCGTGGAAGTTCCGTCCCAAGAGCCCTCTGAGGAAGTCTTACTTCTAGAACTACCCAGAGTAGCTCGCAAGGACCTCAAACTTCCAGATCTATCATCCCTGTAAACCTCATTTTCTCTACCACCTTGATGTTGAAATGCATTTAGTTTATCTTCCCTAGACGACCCTCGGTTTTCCCGAGCAGATTTCTGATGTACTCTAGAGTTGCCTTCCCTAGATGAAGGAGCAAAGCCATACGACGTTGAAGTTGACCGTTGCTGATCATCTGATTGAGGAGTCTGAACATCTCCATCACCTATATCAAAACCTCCAGTTGGCTCCCTCTCTTGCTCGTGCCAGGATTCACCATTAACTTCGCCAAGATTTGCGTCTTTGGAACCGAGATTATGTTCACTGGGTTCAATGGAATCTTCCGCATTTATGCCCAAGCTGATATCAGGGAAAAAAGCTAACGAAGGAGGGCCCAATCCATGAGGAAATGGCATATTTGTTAACCAGGGACCCTCAAATGGACTATTTGAAGGAATCATCCCAGGGATATTTCTCTGCGCATGCCCCATTGGAATTAAATTCAGCGGCAAGTGACCTGAAGATAAATAGTGAACCTGTCCATTATAAGCATGTGCTTGAGAAGATGACATCATGTTAACAAGATCTTGTTCTTCTTGATGCAATCCTTGTGATCCTGAGACAGACGCAAAACTTTCACCACTGACACCTAACCGAACACCGTCATCATGGTATTCACATCTTGCAGAACTGTCTGAGTCAGTATTCACATCTTGCAGAACTGAGGATTGCCCGACGAATGCTGAATCATCAGCTGAAGACAAAATGTCTAGGCTTGTACCATCGGTTTCCAAAATCTTCCTCCTGCTATTATCCAACCTTGCAGACGTAGTCTGGTTTTTTCCACCATCAGGCCTTCTATTAAACCTTCCTTGGGAAGAGCCGTCACTGTATGAGTCGGTCAGCTCAGGACTAGAATGTGTTCGTGCAAAAAGGTATCTTCCTTGAATATCATTCACCAAGCCATCTGCTCTAGAGCTTCTCTGATCCTTATTAATGCTCGTAGCTTGCTTTGAATTTGTTTCCCGTCTGTTATTATCTGCTACCCTTAAGCTGTCCATGTTTACATAATTCTTCTGACTTTGTGTACGAGGTATGGTTGAAGAGTCACTTCTTCTAGACGCGCTCTCCGAGATATGATTTAAATGTTGCGAAGAGACACCACGAGGACCATGAGTACTTTCAAAATGATTTTCATGAACTGATATACTCTCAGTCTTTTTGCCAGTTAAAGTGCTTCGCACGTTTTCGGGCCGGTGTAAGCTTTCGGCAGTTGACAATCTTAACCGCCGCAAGTCATTCCTTGGTGCATCAGGTCGATGGCCACTACCATGTCTCTCCCAAGTGTTCATGAAAAACTCGTTTATTTCAAAGAGTATGTCTTCTTTAGGGCAATCAAGCAGTCTTGCAAGCTTCTTAGCTCCAAATGCAAATGCACTGCGTATTCTAAAGAAATTACCTGAAAAAAAAAATTAAACATAATAAATTTGACAAACCTGGTCTATTAAAATAAGATTCGTAAATAAAGCACACAAAAATTCTCATAAGGAAAACATATCAACTCTCAAAAGCAAGTAGTGTACAACTACATAGGAGAATCTTCACAAATCTTGTGAAGGACGAAACTCGCTTGGAACGCAATGCGAATAAACTCTACTGGCAGTCAAAGTTTAATGAGAATAAAGAACTATTGCTGGCCTAATAAAGAAAACGGTAGTCTTTCATTAGGATACCAGACTCCGGGACTCGATATAACTAATAGCCTATCTTCTATCTAACCTTGAGCCTGGTCTCATGATTGCTGCAACTTTGATTTAGCCTGAGCAGGGGCCAGGGCCAGCATCTATTAAGAAGGGGATAGCTGACTTATTTTGTTTCTAAATCCACTTAGCCTTTCTACAGAACTACTTTGAATATCGACCGAGGACTGGGACGAACCAAAGGTTGATTAGATACACTAGGAAGAATGAAAGGGGGACCCTATATACTGCAACTACTGCCCATGCTACGTGAGCATACTACAACCATTCAATCCTGGTGTATGTATACAAGTATGTATGTATATATTTGCTCATCAATCCTTCGGTTGTCTTGTGCATCCTCAGCTCACTTTGCTTTTAACTTTTTTACCCCAATAATTATGTCATTGCTGGCCAAAAACAGCAAAAAATCCTATAAAATAAAAACTTAAAACCTTTCTCCCTTCTATCTCTGTCTCTCTGAGGAAAAGAAAAATAACAATGTTTGAGGAGAAGATAAGTAAAGAACACATACAAAATTTGGCCGCCCTGCAACCAGCGGGCAGTAAATGTCACAGGTCATTGCCATGCAAGCAGATCAAGAACACTATTATGCAAAATGCATAGGTAGAAATCATACAATATCCCATCTAACTTCACATTTATTTGAATCAGATTAAACATTCTCAAATGTGCTTAAAGTCAACCAAACTCAATTTTGACATCAATTACTCTATCATATTGATGATATTTCTTAAGATGAAGAGAACTTCCCGTCCCTTAAACAATAAACGAAAGTTATGGACATCACAGCCAAAAAACCAGTAAAATATAGCATAGATTGTGGCCGCTTTCCAACGAAGATATGACATATATCTCACATTTCAATTGCTGAAAAATGAATTACCTCTGCTAACACTGCGCCCAAGGTTGTTGTTCACCCGCAAGGGATCAATAACATTAAAATGTTTAGAAATGAAAGATTGACCCTGATTTTCTTGACCAATGGGGTAAACACTATAGGCGTGGTTACAGGCGTCAAGAAAACCTTTGCTCAGTAATAAATGTCCACTGTCCTTCCTTGGCGGTTCAGCTGAAAAAAGGATAGTTTAAAGAAAGCAAAATCAGGACTTGGAAGCAGGAAGACACATCTGAATCAAACTCGTTTTCTTTACTGATTAAACAGATCTTTCAATAATTGAAAATAACAGAAACTTCAAGAGAAAGGGATACCTGTTACATCTGGAAGTGAACTAACATGTACAGGACCCCACAAGCTTACACAAAAATTGTCCCAGTCAAACTTGCTAAAGAACTCAAGAAAACGATAAAGCACCTGCCAGACAAAAACTATTTGATCAATGTGCAAAGAGATACAGTAAGGCACACAAAGCCTACATTAAACCAAACATCACCTCAAGAGGTCCGGCGAAGTTATTGTTGAAAACATGAAATATATAAAGAACCAAGGTTTCCAGAGCATAAGTTGAAATAAGTCCGTGGTGAGCACCCAGTATACGGCTCTCATAGTAGCACCAAGCCTTTATCAAGATAATGCTACGTTTGAACAAGTGACTTTGGCTTATCAAATTATCAACCTGCAGAAGCAAAATATATTTAGTAAATAAGGTCATGTCTATGTTCAATTTCTTTTGTTCAAAGTGCATGGAAATTACCTCTTCAAGAAAACAAAGGGTACATAGCCCACCAAGCTGGTTAAATGATATGTCTACCACAATATTCTCTACAAGACACTTTATTATCTTCACCTGCACAGATGTTAAAGGAAGACCATGCAATTTCTTATCAAAGAGGGGCATAACAGAAATAACCGAAACACCAAACACGTTACCAAACATCTCATTTGCAATACAATACCAGCAGCAGGCTTAGAGGAACCTACTTGAGTAACTTTTGTCACAAAAAGATTAAATTGTGCTAAATTTCTGATCAAGAAGACCCCTCGAGGAGAAATGACTAGTCAGCTCAATGACGAAAATTTCACTTTTAGTTAGCAGGTGAGATAAATTGACTCTGCGTTAAAAAGAAAGGCATATGCCAAGGATTGAATATAGCAAGCTGAGTTCGATGGGATCTCATGCATGACACCATTCATTCCCGGCTCTCCTGTGAGGACTATGTATGGGCACAGAACAAAATGATTCACCAGAATCAATCTCTGTTAGTCTCCTGCTTTTTAATGGAGATTCATTTTTGGTTTCTCTCCACGTGGCTTGGCAAATACATTTAACTATTCATTTTCATCACCTAACTTTCATTTGTCAGCACATATGTATGATTTAAAAGAACTAATCACTAATGCTTTTGCTTCAACTTAGTTTAATGCGTTAAGCCAAAGGCGAGTTAAAAAACCAATAAAATCAGAGTTTAATCTTCAGCGTATAAATACATTCCACATCTTAGACCAGGATGGTTTGACTTCAAAATATGAGATCCGACATTACTTCAATGCAACTTGAGCTCCTTCATAGTATAATGGAAGAAAGTTAAGCAAATAGGCTCGGCATCGACAGTAATATATGTACTTTTCAGTTCAAAGGATATAATGACCAGGAGCCAACCACATGTCCCAATTCTCAAATGCCATCTCGATCAGATCTCAATTTTAACATCTAAAAGAACCATGTCATTTTACCTAGAAGAAAGAGATGCAAATCCGTAGAAAGTAAGGAATTAATCTTGCATGGTGAGAGAAGTGAAGATAGATACTTCCAGGGTTGCTAAGTCACGCATAATACAGATAATCAAATGGAAATAAGTATTATAACTTCAGTTTAGTACATCTGCATGTCCACTTCCTTTTCCATTCAGAAATAAGAAGTGTGTTATAGCCAATAGATTTGTTACAACAGCAAAAAAACATATCTGGACAATACATAAAAGACAGATCAATCACCACAAAATTATTACGATAAAATAGTAAAGTGCATACTTCTGCCTGGATGTACTGAACCTCCTTAACACGAAACTCGGCGTTTTCATTTTTTTCCTCACTCTCCAACATGTCACGAACCTGATGAGCCCATGTATCCTTTAAGTCCTGACTATTGCTAAATGCAGATAAATCAATGTCTCCATCAGGCAAATAAGTCTTCAGTGGTACAGAGCCAAAAGTGAAAACCTGTAATAAGATGGCACACACAAGTGACACCAATAAGTAGCTGACAAACATAAATCCCTAATTGTTACTGCTGTGAGAAATTCTGAGGGGAAACTGGTCAGGTCGAAACACATGAATATTAGCTAAAACTTCTGTATGACTGCGGGTCGAAAAGCTTTACTGTCCAATTGGAATACGACTAGTGGTAAGAGGTTTATTACTACTGAGGAAATGCCAAGCACCAAGTTAACCAGCCAAAATCTACGAATTTAGGAGAAAGCTGGTCTCGAAATGATAAAAACCAGTGGCTCCATGAGAATGGTACATTGACTATATGCTTGTTAAATAGCACACAGAGGCGAAGTGCCCTCTCAAGTTTATGTATAAAACCATCAAGCGTCTGTGGAGCATGGAACTTTCATAATGTATATTGAAGTCACCTTCTGACGTCTGACTAATAGCTCCCAAAGCACTAGCACCACTATAACGAGGATTGCAAAGAAGCATCATTATCCGTACCATTCAAAACATCTCTTTCAAATACTCATAAGTCATAACTTACTAAATCGATGACAAACATTAAACTGACAAAATAAGTAATCATGAGGATTACGTGGAATATTGATGCAATGGGATCCCACCTCACAAGAAAAGCACTTTGTGATGAGACGTCTCACGTATGTGGCTACAGCATTTCTGCGCTCCTCAGCGGGTGGGTTGGGCTGAATGCACACAATGAGCTCTTCAGTTTGCTTTTCGGCATTCATCCACCGCTCCGAGTTGAGCACCTGCATCACGGATGCCGCTTCACCAGGCAACAATCCATTGGGTAATAGCCCATTTGGTGGCTGTGCCCACTCCTCATGCTTGCCCATACACGCCCAAAGACTTCCCTTTTACGCCAAACTAAGCTGTCACAATGCCTCCTCACGGAGAAGAAATTACCCAGAAAACGGGAAAAGAAGCAGAAACCAGCACTATTCCCAACGTGCTCAATAGAGAACCGAAGAGAAGCAATTTTCCCCAGAAGTATCAGCAGCAGGAAATTCTGCTATCCCAAAAGAAAAATCCCCCTAACATCTGAATCCAGATGGCAACCAACAACAAACTGTCGCAGTCGAAGTCCCAAATTTATCAGCACCCACTCCCAAAGAAAGATCGCCAACAGACGACCACTCAAACGAACCAGCGAAAAGGGATCGAGAATCAAAAGGAAAAAGCATACAAAGGGGCTACACAATCCCTTCTTCTTCCCAACCCGCGCAATAAGCCAACAAGGAAACCCTAGAGGAGCAAAACGAGTGCGAAACCTAAGAGACAACGAAACAAGTGGAAGGAACCATGGATGTCGGATTGAAGGCGCCGGACGATCGAAACCCTAAGTGAGAACCCGCGAAATGGGGGCATGAAACTTGGTAAATGCCTCGAATCTTATCCCAACGAAAGAACCAAAAGAACCGCAAAGGGAATGTCAGAGAGGTCGCCGAATGAGAGAAGAGGAGGACGATGATGAAGAAGAAGACGACGAGCGGGGCAATATGGCAAATGTGCAGAGAGCAAGAGATCGAGGCATTCAATGGCAAAAGACCCCAAAAAAAAAAGATAAAAAAGAACCGAAAAAAGAAGAAAATCAAGAGAGAGGAGAGGCACACCGCGGGGCGGATGAATCAAATCCTACGTAACGCGAAATTCGATTCTTGAGGAGGCGATGGAGAAAAATCCACAGAGAAAGAGAGAGAGAGAGAGAGAGAGCAGGTTCTGGCGTTGTTGCTGAAATTGAGGTTTTCGCCTTCCCCTTTTGAAATTGAAAAACTTCCGTAGGGAGAGAGACGACAGAATCTGGTGAGTAGAGAGGCGGATAGAGAAAGACAGAGACCGATGAGGGGGAAAAGAAAATGGCAGAGAAAGCAATTCGTCTGATGCTTGGGCCGAAAATGGATCCGCTTCTCTTCGTGGGCCTCAATCAAGCCCATTAGTCCTGGAGACCAAGATCTCGACTGAAGCTTCAGATCCCGCGCCGCGGCGCTGCGTTACGGACATCCTGGCCAGCTCGCGAGATTCTGCCGGTAATCTGGCGTTGGTTTTCACTTTGATTTTGTTTGGGGTCACGACGTACGTAGGTACCGAATAGTACTTGCCCACGTCGCGATCTCTGAATAGATTGTTTCATTTCACATGGGTTGAGGAATTAGAATGCAGCACAGGTGTTCGTTAAAATTCCCGTGCGAGGAATGAAACGTGGGGTGAGGAAATAAGTGTCACAACCCAAAATCACAATAATAGGGGGCTTTGTGACACGGCCGTCTCTTCTTCAAAGGACGCGGCCTCAATTTAATCAGAATTCAACCCGATAACAAACATGTATATCCATATGTACAAGCTCAAGAAGTTCCTTGATTACAAACATCAGGCTTGTTATTAAACCATAAACAGATATATACACTATTCTTCCAAATGATAACAACGTCTAATATCAACTTAAAGGGCTCACCAAAGCCAAAAAATAACTCACAACTTATAACAAAAACCTCCCAACAAAATGTCCTTCATTAACGATCGCTCAAGTCCTACGGGAGACTTGCTCGATTTGAAAAATTAAAAGATGAAAAGAATGAGTTAGCACGGCTCAGTGAGTAATACATTTTCTTCTACGGATCGAAACAATCACTATACACATTTAATACACAAAACAAATACCAATATTTAATTCATTGGTAATCTCAGTAAAACACATGTCAATAATTTATCCATGACTAATTTCGTGCTCAAGACTCTAACTGTGGTCACATATAACGCCCGTGACAAATGACGACTAAAATTCCCCCCTTGGCAAGGTTTCCACCTACAATGCCAATGACTCGGCCCACAAGGATATCCTAAATAGTATGCGCATACCCACAAGCCAATCAGTCGGGTTCACAGTTATCTTGAGCAGCACAAAATCACAACAACTCAAAATAATAACCGAAAATCTGTCACAAATTGTCTCAACTAGAATGAACATCACTATCAACTCAAAATTAGTAGCCACAAAATAATCACAAACCATGTTGAATAGACAAAACAGCAGTAAATGTTCGATCCTATTTTATGCAACAAAAATGCTCTGAACACCACTTTTACTTTTCTTTTAAAAAAAAAAAATCACATTAGAAACTATATACCTTTTCAGAAAACATAAGTTTACATAAGTTGCAAAAAAAAAAAGAAATAGTATCACTCACTAGACGAAGGCAAAAGTAAAATGGGACGAAGAAAAAGACAAATAGAAAAAAAAATTCAATGCGTAGCCGTACGCGTCCGAATTTCTATTCAAAAGTACGAAAAAAATGGATCAAACCGAGTATATGACACTGCTAATGCGGCTTAACTATTATACACCTATTTACACGATAGAACGACAACATGCGATCAAGGAAGCTCGTTATGATATCAGATTATCCTTACTGTCCACGGATGGACAGCTCACGCTGCATACGTGATAGGGCCATACTCACATCGCACCAAGCTCCGTTTGCAAGCCGTCTTACATAGTCAAAGCGAATCTTTGTCGATGTACTAGAATACTACGAAAGTCCCTAACATGGTGCCTCAAACAAGCGATTGAAAAATAAAATCACCGGGCTCTTGAAGTATGTTGTTTGTGCGTGTACTGGTGCGCAACCAAAATTGAAACTCTTGTTTTCGAGCAAACCAAAGCATCAATTAAGATTCGTCAAATCTCACGGCTTCAAAACATCATAAATTTTCATCTTCATGTAAAAACGCAGCATAAACACTCCTCAAATGAACCGTAGTCAACTTAAACTCGACCTAGGTCCGAAATTAGTCATAACTCAAAAATTACTTCAATATGCAAAATTGTGAGGTTGCGAGTACTTACTCAAACAATGTCTACATCTGGTGCCGGGATAGGCTTGTCGAGTGTGCGACGTGGCTTAGGACACACGAAGTGACAATCCGTTTCTTTTCTTTGTTCTTTCTCTCTTCTCCTTTCTTTTTTCGTTCTCTTCATTCTTTACGTTGTGCTGCAAGGGCACTGATACGTACTTCTGCCTTCTTTTTATTTCTCTTTCTTGTTATTACTTTTCAACTTTTTTTTTATTATTTTGTTCAGCACCATTGGCTTGTCAATTTTTTGACACTATCGAAAGGTGAGCAAATTCATATTCTACCCGTCCTTAAAAAAAAATTTCGTTCCTCGAATTTAAGTAACGGAACTTACCTCAACTCTCAACACAAGCGGGATATTTGTACTCTCGCTCCTCCTCGACGTGCCTAAGGGATGCCTCTCTTGTTCCTGTATGTTCTGCCATTAAGATCTCACAGTGAGGGGAATAGTTTGCGCCATCGTACACTTTTCTTTCTTATACACTTGATCTCAATAGAAGAGAAAAAA
>JAGVVM010002357.1:0-35311 GCA_019149425.1 Psidium friedrichsthalianum
CCTTCATCTGCATAGAATTCTTTGAAGTCGCCACCATAGAACTCAAGACCATTATCAGTCCTAAGACATTTGATCTTCTTCCCTGTCTAATTCTCAACAAGGGCTTTCCATTTCTTGAAGGTTTCAAACACATCACTTTTTCTTTTCAAAAAATAAACCCAAATCTTCCTGGAATAACCATCAATGAACGTCACAAAGTAAAGAGCACCGCCCTTAGATGGAACCTATGCTGGTCCCCATAAATAGAAATGAATGTAGTCGAGTGTGCCCTTTGTCGAATGCGTGCTCGTGATGAATCTGACTCTGCACTGCTTGCCAAGAACGCAATACTCGCAGAAATCTAGCAAGGTTATTTGCTCCCCACAAAGTAAACCACCTTTACTCAAAACTATCATGCTGCACTCACTCATGTGGCCCAAACACATATGCTACAGTTTCGTTTTATCATTATCAAAAACTGAATTGGATGTGCCAATTGAAGTACCCATAACAATGCTACCCTGCAATGATACAAGTGATTTACCTTGATTCCTTTCATCACAACCAGATTGCCTTTGGAGACTTTGAGGACTCCACCTCCACCTGAGTACATGCACCCAATGGAATCCAAACTGCTCAACGAGATGAGGTTTTTCTTCAAGTCTGGTATATGCCTTACTTTAGTTAAGGTTCTCACTGCTTTGTCATGGCATTTAATCTGAACAATACCAATACCCACGACTTTGCATACAGCATCATTACCCATCAAGATTGATCCACCGTTCACAGTCTCGTATGTGGTGAACCACTCCCTATTTGGGCACATGTGATATGATGCTCCCGAATCCATTATCCAAACATCGTTGGAAAAACTAACAACAGAGCATGTTGTAAGAACACTGTTTGACGCATTAGACTCATCTTCCTTTACAATATTTGCCGAATCTTGTTTTTGGCCATGCTGCTTATCCTTTCTCTTGAGCGAAGGACAATCTGACTTGTAATGTCCCCTCTTGTGACAATAATAGCACTCCATGTTCATTTTATCTCTAAGTGGCCTAGATCTTGAACGACCAATAGAATTCCCTCGGAAAACTTTATCCCTGCTCTTGGTCCTGCCCCTCACAAACAAACCGTCTACTTTGTCTTCACTGGTTTTCCCATTCAATTTCCTTCTCAGTTCAGCAGAATTCAAAGATGCTTTGATATCCTCCAAAGTTACGGATTCACGTCCATAAAGCATCGAGTTCACAAAATTTTCATATGAGGCAGGTAGTGAACATAACACGATCAAAGTTTGGTCTTCATCTTCGAGTTTAATATCTAGATTTTTCATATCAAGAACAATTTTATTAAACTCATCCAGGTGTTCCTGAATAGGGGTACCTCCATGCATCTTTAGGGTATAAAGACGTTGCTTCAAATAAAGTTTTAATGTCGGAGATTTCTTCATGTATAGACGTTCTAGTTTCTTCCAGAGACCAGCCGTTGTTTCCTCATCGGCGACTTCTCGCGAAACTTTGTTGTCTAGAGACAACTGGATCGCTATGTGCTTTTTCTTCTAACTCTTCAATCTCACCCGAGGTCATGTCGTCTGTATAATTTTCGTCCAGCGCCCTAACCGTACTCTAGCACTTCAATAAAGCCTTCATCTTTATTCTCCATAATCTGAAGTTGTTCTGTCCATCAAAAGATGGGATCTGAAACTTCAAAGATGCCATCTCAAAGAATCCTAGAAACGAACTAGGCTCTAAAACCAGTTTGTTGTAATAAATATGGAAAAACGAACACAAAACACGAGGATTTACGTGGTTCGATCACAAAGTGATCTACGTCCACGGGTGAGGCAAGATTCAATTCCACTACAATCAAGAGAGAGAAAGGATTACAAAGAACACGGCTCACTTAACTCTCTCAAAACAAGGAAAAACTTACATACCGTGAAAAAAAAGGGGTCCAACTCTCCATGTCGCAAACTAAATCTCTATTTTTCGGGCCGCACAAAAAAGCATCCGGTATGTCAGGTCAGGTCGGGTCATCAACCAACCTAATAAAAAAATTCAAAACATATGTAACAATAGCATTGTCGGAACTTAAGGAGCTTAAGGTGCAGATACAGGAGTTGCTAGATAAAGAATTTATCTGCCCCAACGTATCGCCAGTGGGAGCACCTGTATTGTTCATGAAGAAGAAAGATGGCTCGTTGAGATTGTGTATCGACTACGCAGCAGTTGAACCAAGTGACAATAAAGAACAAGTACCCACTACCGAAGATCGATGATTTGTTTGACCAACTATAGGGAGCTTTGGTGTTTTCTAAGATTGATTTGTAGACGGGATACCACCAGTTGAGGATCAAAAAGGAAGATATACCGAAGACGATGTTCAAGACACGTTATGGACACTATTAGTTCACTGTGATGTCGTCTGGTCTGACTAATTCTCCTATAGCCTTCATGGATTTGATGAATAGAGAATTTAAGGAGTTCTTGGATAGGTTCGTTATTGTATTCATAGATGACATTCTGGTGTACTCAAGGAGTCCAAAGGATCACGAACAGCATTTAAGGATAGTTTTGAAAACCCTCAGAGTTCACTAGTTGTATGCCAAGTTCAGCAAGTACGAGTTTTGGTTAACTCATGTGGCGTTCCTAGGACACGTGGTTTTTGGTGAAGGAATTGCAGTGGACCTATTGAAAATTGAAGCGATTACGGATTAGCCAAGTTAAGACCTCATGAGTTGAATTATCCGTCGCATGACTTGGAGTTACCTGTAGGGCTTTTTACAAAAAGGGGTCCCAAATTTTTTTTTACTAATTTGGGTCTCATTTAAAGAAATTTACAGCTCCCGGACGGACCCCCGTTCGACACCAGGGTGCCGAACTGGACCTAACTATCGAACGGGGGGGAGCAGACAACTTTTTTCCAGCACCCTCTCCACTTCAGCCCCCGTGTTTTTGCAGCTCCAGTTCAGCCCTCGTTTTTGTAGTTCTCTATTTTTCAGCTCCAATTCAGCCCCCTATTTTTGCAGCTCTCTATTTTCGCAGCTCCAGTTTAGCTTACGGCTAACCTCCAGTTCATCCTGTTTTTGCAGCTGAACTCCCTGGTTTTGTAGCACCCCCCTTCACCCCACACACACACAAAAAAAATAAGTTTGGCACCTCTAATGCCGAATGGGGCTCCGTCTGGTAACCCTCCTGCCGAACGAACCCTTAATCAGTAAATTTTTTTAAACGAGACCCAAATCAGTAAAAAAAAAATTGCGACCCCTTTTTGTTAAAAGCCCTTAGCTACAATCATATCTGCCTTAAAAATATGGAGACACTATTTAATTGGAGAAAGGTTTCATATATACACTGATCACCAGAGTCTCAAATATCTGTTCTCGCAGAAAGAGTTGAACATGAGGCAACGACATTGGATAGAGCTTCTTAAGGATTACGATTGTGAAATCTTGTATCATCTAGGCAAGGCAAATAAAGTGGTTGATGCTCTGAGTCAGAAGTCAGCAATAGACCAGATGATGATAAGAGAGTGGCTTCTTTTGGAGGAAGTACGAGACTCAGATTTTAAGTTGGAAGTGAGCCGTCTGTCGAGTCTCATGGCTACACTGAGGATAGAGCCGAAAGTACAGGCTAGAGTCAAGCCTTACAATTGACAGACCCTGTGATCAAAAAAATCTATAGGAAGACTCAGCCAAGAGGAGAGTTGACTTTCAGTAACTGAGGATGGGATACTTCGGTTTTGAGGGTGATTGTACGTGCCTGCTGATACAAGTCTAAGAGAACAAATTTATCGGGAGCACACCATAGCAGTTATAGCATCCATCTAGGCAGCACGAAGATATATCAGAATTTGAAGCAACACTACTGGTGGAATGGGATAAAAGCCGATATAGCCAAGCATGTGGCTAAGTGTTTGACTTGCCAGCAGGTCAAGGCTCAGCATTGTAAGCCTAGAGGATTGTTGCAGCCATTGGAGATCCCAGAGTGGAAATGGGAGCATATCACAATGGATTTCATGGTGGGATTGTCAAGGAGTCAGAGAAGGCATGACTCAATTAGGTCATGGTTGACATGTTGATGAAATCAGCACACTTCATTCCTATGGGAAAGAACTTTACTTTAGACAAGTATGCCGAACTCTATGTGAGACATATTGTTAGACTTCATTGGGTGCCAATAACGATCACTTTAGATCGTGATACCAAGTTCACTGCCACATTTTGGAAGAGCCTGCAGATTGCATTGGGAACGAAGCTACAATCAATGCAACCTATCACCTGTAGATAGATGGTTAGTCTAAGAGGACAATTCAGATGCTCAAGGACATATTGCGAGCCTGTGTTTTGGACTTTAAGGGTAGCTGGGAGGAGCAGTTGCATCTAGTTGAATTTTCTTACAACAACCACTACTAACAAAGTATCGAAATGGCAACGTTCGAAGCACTTTATGGTAGAGCTTGTAGAACACCTTATGTTAGGACGAAGTGGGTGAAAGGAGGATTATCGATCCGGAGTTAGTATAGCAATCAGAGGAAGCTATCAAAGTTATTAGATATAGACTCAGGACAGCGCAGAGTCGTCAGAAAAGTTACACCGACAGGAGACGTAGACCTATGGAGTTTCAAGTGGCTGATTATGTATTCCTAAAGGTATCACTTATGAGAGGAATGTCCCGTTTTGGCAAAGGGAAAGTTGAACCTGAGGTATGTGGGATCGTTTGAAATTCTTGAGCGGATTGGAACTTTAGCATACCGCCCTGCATTGTCGCCAAGACTTGCGCAAGTGCACAATGTCTTCCATGTATCCATATTGAGGAAGTATAAGCCTGACCCAGCTCATGTGTTGAGCTTCGAAGAAATCGAGTTGGATGAGCGACCACCATATATGAAGCGTCCTGTAAGGATTATAGACAGGAAAGAACAAGTACTTCAACGCAGGACGATTCCGTTAGTCAAGGTAGTATGGCAATATCATGGAACAGAAAGAGCAACTTGGGAAAGTGAGGAGGTTATGAAGGATCTGCATCCTTTTCTTTTTGAAGAGTTATAACAACAGTCTAATTTCAAGGATAAAATTTCTTAAGGTGGAGAGAGTCGTGACGTCCCGAAATTTTAAATCCAAAAATATTAAATTTGAATTTTTATGGAAAAAGGATTAAATTTTTGGACGCGAATATAAATTAGTTGGAACGCCAGTCCGAAGTTTGAATATCGCTTAGTTGCGCTGTAGAAAATTTTTTTGCCCGTGCCAAAAAGAAAACATTCATTCACATCAAACCCAATCTGTCCGAATCCTTATCGCGTAAATTTGAAATGTTCTCATTCTTTTTGCAAAATTTTCACCCTATCCAAAATTTATTAATTACAATTTTGCCCTCAAATTTATATGCTAAAGGATAAGAAAATTTAAAATTTGATGTGACCTTTTTTTATCATTATTCCCCCGTTTTTTCCTCTCTCCCGCTGGTTACATGCCCACCCCCACCTTTTTTCCCCTTTAACTTCTCTCTCTCTCTCTCTCTCTCTCTCTCTCTCTCTCTCTCTCTCTCTGCTGTGAGAACCCTTCCCAAGGCCACCAAAAATCTGCCCCCATCCCATATTGTCTTTTCCTTTCTTTTCTTTGACGTTTTCCCTCTCTCTTCACTCTTTTCTTTCCTATTTTGCCATGAACCTCTGCCAGTGCGTCTTCTTCTTCTTCTTCTTCTTCTTCTTCTCCACCTCTCATTTCTCACCACACGCCACCTCCAGCAGTTGCCATTCAGTCGCAACTCCACCAGCCATTGTGTTACATCGTCAACGTCTTCTAGCCACCATCCTGCAGTGAGCCACAACTTGCCTCAACCATCCAGTTACCGCTGCTCCATCGTTCTTCTCCACCATTATCCTAACTCCGCCATCATTGTCACACTGCCTGCTCACCACCGTGAGCCACGCTAACAAGTTGCGAGCTTGCACCGCCGTCCAGCCTAGCTTGCCGTTGTCGTCATTCCTCTGCCACGCCAGTACCTCCAGCAACCGCCGACATCACCGCTTACCTCCAGCTCGAATCGCCTGCTCCTATCAACTAGGGGTGAGCGGTTCCAGGTTACGGGTTGGTTTCAGAGAGAACTTGGAACCTACCTGTCGTGACCCGAAAGAAATTAATTTTTATAGATCGGATAAATGGATTATTAGGTTAATTAACCTAATACGGACCCTTCCAAGCCCTACTGAATCGTAACTTTGGTTTTTGTTCAAATGATTTAAGAATTTGGAGTCGCCACTAATCATTTTATAGTAGGTTGATTAGACACCTAAATAAAGTATCGGGAGAAATACTTTATTCCTACAAACCAGAGATTATGAGTTCGGGGACTTGGTTACGCTAGATTATCTAATGCCCTTTCGGCACCATTTTTATTTCATGAAAAATCATTTGGGATGATTGGGAAAGATTTGGGTTAAACTGATTAGAAGGGCGAAATGGTCGTTTTTTTTTTAGGATCGAGAAGTGAAAATAGGTTTTTTAGGCTCGAGAAGTGGAAACAGGTCAAACTAGTTGAATGTGGTCATTCCTTATTTCCCACAATTCTGAGAATTCTTCTGAATTTTTCCAAGGTAATTTGCCCATAAGCGGCAAAATTGTCATTTTGAAAAGATCGGAAAGGAAAATCATCAAAAATAGGATTGGCCACCCGAAATGACCCGTTTCCTAGTTTTTGAAATTTTTGAGAATTTTTCGAAATTTTCCGAGACAATTTACCCAGAAGGGGCAAAATCGTCATTTCAAAAAGATCAGGGAGGAAAATTATCAAAACTAGGATTAGCCAGTCGAAATGGCACGTTTCTTAATTTTTGGATTTTTTTGAATTTTTTGAGATAATTCACCCGTAAGGGGCAAAATCGTCATTTTGAAAAGATCAGGAAGGAAATTCATCCAAAAATAGGATTAGCCAGTCGAAATGGCCCATTTCCTAATTTTTCAGATTTTTTGAAATTTTTAGAGACAATTTGCCCATAAGGGGCAAAATCGTCATTTTTGAAACATCAGGAAGGGAAATCATCAAAAATAGGATTGGCAAGTTGAAATGGCCCGTTTCCTAATCTTTGAAATTTTTCTGAATTTTCAGAGATAATTTGCCCACAAGAGACAAAATCGTCATTTTTGAAATATCCGGAAGGGCAAAACCGCCAAAAATAAGATTTATCAACTAAAATGATCCATTTCCTGATTCTTGAGGCTTTTGAGAATTTTTGAAATTTTTTTGGGATTTTTTTTCCTTTTTTCATATGAAATTATCCATTTTTTTTATTTTTTTATTGCAAAATTTTTTTTATGTTTTTTTTTTTTTTATTTTTTTATTTTTGAATTGAGTTTTTTTATTATATCTTCGAACTAATAAATCAACTATGAAATGAAAAGAATTACCATTCTGTTCTTCTTACTATGACATGAGAAGCAGCATAGAAAAATCAAGAGGTAAAGCAGTAAAAAGGGTGAACTAATAAATCAACTATGGAAGGTGCCGCCTAGGCTCTTGACCTGATGATTTATTTCTCTCTTACAATAGTGTCCATCTACATAAATGTCTCTACGAAATGGAGATTAGAGAACAAACCTGGCATTCAGTCTTGTTAGGCCAATTGTTGCACATCTGGAGACAAGCAACATTCGCAGCACATGATGGATTTGAAATGCACTTGGCCAGTTTTATCCTGCACTCTTAGGCATAGGCACTCTTGATGACTTCCACACAATGAACAAATTTCCCCTTTCCTTAGCAATGGCAAACCAGAACAACTTAATTTCGAACGATAATGGCTCTCTAGAGACCATCTCGTTTCCGAGCGCCTCGTCGTCCTTATGCCTGTCCACGGTGTCGCTTGAGCTTTGCCGTGATAACCGACAACTTCGTGTTAGAACTTCTATTAGCCAAAATGGTAGCTGCAATAGATGCAACACCGATGCTCTCATCGCGAAACAAACAGAAGGAACTCGCAACAGCTAACACCATGATTCGATTTTTCTCCTCCTCCTTTTTTCGAATGAAGGCCCTTTAGGCACACCAGCAACAAATACCTTTTTCTCCTTCCCAGAGAAAAAGAGAAAAGCATCTTCAACATGTCTCTGCACATTGTCTCTCATACTTATACTAACTCTGGACAGCTTACCAGTGCTTGTTTTCTGATGGAAAAAATCATCAAGATCATCAACTCCGGTTGGAACCCCAAGAGGAAATCCAAACTCACCATCTGATGGTCCTCTATATTCAAGTGCTGCAAGGAGTCTTTTGTCACCATATTCCTTAGATGTCTTGCGCCACTCCAAAACACTAGTCACATCCCCATACTTCTTCAATAAAAATCGAGCATAAGTCAATGCTGATGTACCTAAGACCCTTCCGTTAGAGGCAAGAACTGTGGCAACCAGATCCATTGAAGCAATAAAGCTCGTGGACAAGATCTGCAACAACAAGTGTGCTTTCATACCTTCTAAGGGATGATAAAAGGAATGTCTCCCGTATTTCACAAACATGGCTTTCCACATGCCTTTGCAGCATCAGCACATTCCTTCCACTATGAATTGCTAAACTGGATGTACGAAAAGCCTTTGGCAATAACCAAAGCATGAATTTGACTGCCGAGACTAAATCATCAAATACACCTAATAGATACAGTATATTTGATAACTCGTCCTCACTCAGCTTCCATCTCAAGGTGCTACGATCATTCAGAAAGGTAAAAATCCTATTGCATTGCCCAACCTGAGCTGAAGTTTTTTTTTTTTTAGTTTCTTCAATCAACTGCTTAACTACATGTAACAACCCAACTATAACGACCCTCCTCTTTGTAATACGCAAGTGCTTTAAAGCTTTTCTGGCAGTGATGACATCACATGAGTGAGTAACTCTGATCCCATCCACTGATTTGGGTATTTCTCCATCCACACCAGTTCCATGATGAGAGCAACTTGTTCTACTATCACATACGTGACTAGTGGAAGCTCCTTCGCTACCCTCATTCTGGCAGCTACCAACTGAGCAAGACTTTGCGTTTTACGCACAACTTTCTGCCTCCCTGTAGATGTCTGCTTGATTGTTTTTTAGCGGAGGATCAACTTTCAATGACTCGAAGATTTTGGCCCCTTCCTCGCCCACCAAAAATCCTCATCATCTGAAGGTATTAGAGAGTGCACCTGGATGTATGCGCTCCTCTCCACAGTTAATTTCTGCTTTTTGACTCTTCTGCATTCTTCACATCCAGGACTGCTGTCTGTGAAATCCCACTTATTGCATATTGACCCAGCAGTTCTCTTAATGCTCCCGATCCTGATCTCGACACGACTCAGTTGCCGCCATCATTACGCGCATGGATGGGCATCAAAGATAAGAGCCTTCGAATGATGTGGAAGAGGAAGAGGAAGGGATTACCTCAACCTTTCCTTCGTATTGTGGTTCGATCAGGATCTGGAAAACTGGCAAGGTTCTTCGAAGTGACGGCAGATGACTCATCCACAGAGCTACTACGAAGTCTTCCCGATGAGGTCCATGTTGGTCTGACCATAGCATTGGAGCAAGCAGATCTTCCGAGACACCTGATTGCCATAAGCATCTCTAAATGCAAACTGATTTGGTCTCTGGTGTAGCTAGTCAAAGGACAACTCGTCCTCACCAGTACTGTATAGGTACACATACAGGTCCATTCGTTCACGTAACATTGACCTCAAAGGACTTGAGATCATGGAGCTGCGAGACATTGGAGCTGGAATCGCAAAAAAAACTATGGACAAGAGGCTCAAGCATAGCGGAAAACTCAGCCTCTTGATCATCAATTTTTTTTTCAAGCCTACTATTTTATCCTGCTGAAACGAACTAGATCGTACTTGTATTTATGGAAATTTTAAGGGAATGAGTCATAGGACACCTCCGAGACATCAATCTTGCGAAGAAAGATGGAAAGTGAGGACGCTCAAAGCAAGCAGGCACGCGTGCTCATCATCTCACCCACCCGTGCTCACGTCATGGCAAACGTTTGCTTATGCAGGGACACGATCACTCCTGCTTTAATGCTGGTCTTGATCATGGAGTCCTTGACATTGAAGAGAGCGTATTGCATTCGTGATCAGATTTGCACAGGACCCGGGCAGCATCGTGCCGCTGCTACTTCATGCAGGAGATTCAACTACACACCAGGAAAGAAAGCAACCGCTACTAGAGTCCATAACTGGAGGGATCAACAAGAGGGAAGTGGAGAGCCACACTGGATTGCCATCTTCTTGGACATGTTCTCCATTTTCTCCACCTATCGAAAACCAGGAAGCCGAAGGAAGAAGGTCCCTTTCTTCTTAAGTTCTTCCGTCCATCCCCTCCCCCCTTTTTTCAGCTTTTTTTTTTAGTTAGTTGCCACCATATAGAGAGAGGAGAAAGACCAGACCCCTCTCCCGTCCAGTCAGCAAAGCCAGTCCCCTCTTCTTTTACCCCCCCCTTTTTTGCCCTTTCATCAAGTCATCCTCTTATCATCATGTCCCGCTTTTTTTTTTGTTTTTTTCTTCTTATCTCCACTTTCTCCTCACTTATTCCACTAAAAACCCCTTAGATGCCTCGGATTCCTTGTCACTTTCCTTTTTGTCATTTGTGGATAATCATGTTGGCACCGCACATGGAGAGGACATCAGAGAAGAATTTTTTTATTGGCTATCCTCCCCTTTCTGTATCACTCTGTTCCATCCTCGATATTTAGATGCTCAAATGAAACTTTGATCGTAGGAAAATCCAGTCCAACTCTCTCAATCTTGCATTTGGTGGAGACACAGAATCTTCATGCCCCGTTACTTCAAGTACATCCTAGGCATTTTCTTCAACATTATCATCTTGATCATGCATTTGATCAGCAGGTTCCCTGTAATTAAGAGGGCATCTACATATTCTTGATCATCAACCTCTGCTTCAGTTTCCTCCATTTCATATTGGGACTTTGAACTTTCGAAATCTCCCCCTTTGAGTTGTACTTGACAAGACCATAATAAGGAAAAATAACTGCATGTGGCTTGTTGATTTCTCAATAGCTTCAATTGATGAAATCACAACTTGCGTTAGTTTTCGGGAAACAAAGCAAGTTTGCCGCTTACTTGATCCAGAATCCTCTGATGTTTGATGTTACTTGCACGTGTAGCTTCGTAAGAGATCTTTTAGTCACTCAAGCTCTTGATCCGAACAAATGATAAATTGAATTCGAAAAACCGAACGCAACAACGAAAAATGCACCATCAGGCTATTGAAAAATTTGGACTATTAGAGAATAATATCACGACTCCCGAAATGCAAAAATCGACAATTACAGAGCTAAAATGAATTTTCTATATTATTTTCAATTAATCTAAAAATGCGATTAACAAAGCAATTCTCAATTTCAGATTAATTTTGTAAATTTTATTTGGCCAAAATGCAGAGAAAATTAAAAGAAAAATACTGACTCTTTTTTTTATATATATTTTTGTGGTCTCAAATGCTATTTTTTCTAATTTTTAAATATTTTTGTATTTTTTGAAAAATATTAAAACAATACGAAAAATATGAAAAATTTTTGTTCAAAAAATGGTTGCCTAGGCTTGGCCAAGGCTTCCAAGTTGATTTTGCAATTTTCTCATTTTTTTTTCTTGATTTTCTATGAATTTTTGAAAATAAATGCAAGAAAATACTGAAATATGAAATTTAATTTTTGGTCAAAATTGGTTCTCTATGGTTGGCCAAGGTCTCCAAAGTTGATTTTTTAATTTTATGAATTTTTATGGATTTTCGATTAATTTTCGAAAATAAAAATGCCAAAAAATATTGAAAATATGAAAAATTATTTTTTGATCAAAATTGGTTCCCTAGGCTTGGCCAAGGTCCCCAAAGTTGATTTTTTTGAATTTTATGAATTTTTATGGATTTTTTTATTAATTTTAAAAGAGAAGAGGTAATTAAAAATCAAGTGTCAACACTACCCGCTCGTATAGGTTTCTCATTTTTTGGAACCTAGAATCTATCCTGCATACCTTGGAATCTAGAATCTACCCTATCATAGGTTCCAAGGTTCAGTTCCAAGGTACCCGGGAACCTGCCAATTTCAAATTGTTCTCTATTTTTTTTTTTTTCATAGTTAGTTAAACAAAATGAGAATGAGCGCAACAACAAAAAATGTCAAGCTACCACCAACTATTTTTTCCATTGATAGGCCTATAGATGTTTTCAAGTCAAACTTTAGACTGGTGAAAGAGAAA
Source organism: Psidium friedrichsthalianum (assembly GCA_019149425.1). Taxonomy (NCBI): domain Eukaryota; kingdom Viridiplantae; phylum Streptophyta; class Magnoliopsida; order Myrtales; family Myrtaceae; genus Psidium; species Psidium friedrichsthalianum. Next base: position 12,224 of record JAGVVM010002357.1, read on the forward strand.
TTAATCAGTTTGGGGATGTAGTGTGTAGGAAGTCAACAGACTTTGTGATTGTCAAAGATTAAAATTCTATCTTTTGAATTAGAATTTTTCTCCTGCAATAAATGCTGAAAAAAATAAGGAAGAAGAAAACCCTTAATAATTCAAAGTTGGGCTTGGACATTCATATAGTGTTCCAAATATGAGAACATTTGGGGAAAAAACTATGCCAAAACCTTTTTCATTGAAAGTATTAATACTTATGGTTGATATTGATGAAGAACACTGGCAAGAGGTGTACAATTCTAAGACCGAAGAGAATAAAAAAGTAGTAAAGTAATTAACGTTTGACTTGAAAAATCTATAGCACTGAATTTTCTTCGGTTCCAGTTCAAGTTCCGGTTCCGGTTCGGTTCCATAGGAAACTAGGAACCGAAATCGGAACCGGAACCAGCGGTTCCTAGAAAAATGGAACCGAGAATCGGACCCTGGCTCATTGGAACTGGGAACCGGCGGTTCTGTTCTCCGACTCCCGATTCTATCCTGGAACCATGCCATCCCTACTGTTAACCACGAGTTCGCGTGGCCATCCAGTCGAGCTCATTGTCGCCGTCACTGCCGTCCAGCCAAGCTCCCATCGTCACGTCACTATTCCAGCTGAGCTTCCTAGTCCCCTCCGCAAGCTCTAGCGTGTTGCGTCTCCACCCCCAGCAGCTCACTATCCGCCGCCACCACTCGCCGTGGTCTACCGTCGTCGCCACTCGCTGAGGTCTACCACCGCCGGCCAAATCAGTCCGCATTCACACGCCATTACCAACGCATAGTGAATCGACCTCTAGCCCTTGGCTAAGGCATTAATTACATTTGGGTCTAAATTAATAAATTTAATTAGACATTCGAGTAGTTTAATTGTGGTCAGATTAGTTAGAGACTGGATTTAGATTAAATGGCCACGATTAAATAAGTTAGACCGAGTAGCGAGGTAATGTGTGGCTAGCTAGATGTTAGATTATTTGATTGACTGAAATTGTGATCGCGAGCAAGTGATGAACTAGAGCCGAGTGATCGATGAATTGTTTGACTGATTGATTGGTAATCTAGTAGACATTGGTGGTTATTTTAATAATTAAAAGTTTTATGATATTGTCGCAACTGATTGCTTGAGATTGAGACCGATGTTTGACTACCAAATATTTGGAGTGATTTCGATTTGATCGAATAAGAAATTGATTATCCATGTTCAATTATAAATTATGAATTAGCTGGTTGTTAATGTGTGTATGGTCACATAATGGGTTTTAAATCTATGCTAGTCGTACGGTATTTTCATGGTAGTTCCTTGTCGTGCCAATCGTACAAATCTTATGGACTATCAAAGGACACTGCCAGTCATAGTGTTTAGTCACACCAGTCGTGTGCAACTTTTCCTGATATTTTCGTGTTATGCCAGTCGTACGAATCTTATGGACTATTAGAAGACACTTTCAATTGTAATGTTTAGTCACACCAGTCGTGTGCAATGAACCCTATGACTACACATAATTGGATTGCAAGAGAAAAACTTGAAATTCGCTGGTATTTTGTAAATATGTTGGTTATTATGGCATATTATTTTTTGGGACGCCTAAACGAATCATCATCTTATCTGAGCTTAGGCTACTGACTCACTGAGATTTATTTCTCATCCCGTTATGGTTACTATTTTTGAGGTCCAAAGTGAAGATGAGGATGATGGAGTAGTAGCCCCTCTTTTGAAGTAGATAAGACATTAACCCTACCCGACCCATTATCTTTTGTCGGTTCTAGAAAGCCGCCCCGAGGTATGGTGGTTGTACATGCTATAATCTCTATAGGATTAACGATTATCTACTAGTGAAAATAATTACTTGTTATCAAACTGACTGTTATTGAATGATATGAAATCCTACTACTCTATCCCTGCTAATTTATTAATTGTATGGGGAGTTTGTATGTTTCCGCATGCGTAGAATTTTGGTTTTGTCGTTAGCGCCCCCGGAACGCTATTCTTTCTGACCTGAAGTGTTTAGGTAGGGATGGCACGTGCTCGATGTTCGAGAAATGACAATGAGACTAACATATTTCCTATGAGTTGGCATGTCCAGAAGTATTTTTCTATCAATCTGCATCTAGTAAGATCTACATTTGATAACCTTTTAGAATGAAATCAAAATCTTTAGAATACCATAGTCCATACTTTGGATAAGTTTCAATGTACTTATGATTCTCTTGTATGATAGATGTGATTCTCTTGGACTTGTCTGAAATCTCGCACAAAGACAGATGCTCTATAGCATATCTAGACTTGAAGCTATAAGATATAGTAGTGATCCAATCATATTGCGATAGAGTTTTGGATCAACTACTTTTCCTTATTCATCCTTGTCAAGTTTGGATGAATGTGACATTAGAGTTATGTCTTTTTTGCAGTTCTGTAGACCAATTTCTTGATAATTTCAAGAACATATATTTTTTGTGGTGAATAAAGATTCTTTCTTGGTTTGATGTATCTAAAGTGCAAGGAAGAATCTTAATTCTCCCATCATGCTCATCTCAAACTCATTCTGGATTACCTTAGAAAAATTCTTGCACAAACGTTCATTAGAAGAGCCAAAAATAATATCATCAATATAAATCTGACTGAGAAGAATATCTTTGCCTTGCTTTTGAATGAAAGGATAGTATCAATGTCACCTTTTACAATTTTATTTTAGAAATAAAGCTACTTAGCCTTTCGTATCAAGCATGTGGTGCTTGGTTTAGTCCATATAGGGCTTTCTCAGGTATATACAAGATCTTTTCACTTGGATCTTCAAAACATGTGGTTGTTTAATGTACACTTCTTCTTGATGTAACTGTTCAGAAATGTACTTTTTGAATCCATCTGAAAAATTTAAAATCATTGTAACAGTAACACAAGAAGTAGTCTTATGGCCTCTAACCTGTCAATTGGAGCATAGTTTCATCATAGTCAATTCCTTCTCTTGAGAATATCCTTTTGCTACCAATCTTGCATTGTTCCAGACCACCTTCTTTATCATCAAGTTATTTTTGATACCATTTTGTTCCTATCATAGGAAGATTTTTGGGGTCTGGCACAAACTCCCAGATATTGTATCTAAATGATGAAGTTCTTCTTGCATAGCATTAATCCAACTTTCATTTGCAGAGCTTCTTCAATTCCCTTTAGTTCTATTTCATAAACAAGTGCTATGTTATTCATTGCTTATTTAAACTTTGATCTGGTTTTGATTCCATCATCTAAACTACCCATCACGAGTTCTTTAGAATGTCTAGACCTGTGTTTCTAGTTCTTGTTAAATCTCTTGTCTTAAACTTCATTTATTCTAAAGAAACTGGTTGCTTTCCTCTTATTTGTTGGCATTTCTTGGTCATCTTCCTAATTCTAAAACTCTTCAGAAACATGATTCTTTTCAAAATCTTTAATCCTCTTTGGGGTCTTCGGCTTATTTTGAACATTGAGGAAGTGAGAGAACTTGAAGATATTCAGATTAATCATTCTATTACTGACTATTTTCATCGAACTTGACATTCATGGATTCTTCATCAACACAAAAGTTTTGTTGTAAACATAGTATACTTTGCTCATTGTTGAGTATCCTAGGATGTTCCTTCATCAAATTCTCATCAAATAGCATTCTTTAGAATAAAACATTATATTCAAACATGCGAAACTATGCAGGATCTGGTTTTCTTTTTTTATTAGGTGATTTTCTCAAGAATTGGTCTCAAAGAATATGGTTTGAAATACAACAAGCTGTTGAGACAACTTCTGACCAAAAGTGCGAAGCTACTTTACTTTCTATCAAAAGAGCTCTTGTTGTTTCTTGCAGAGAACTGTTTTTCCTTTCCACTACCCCATTTTGTTGAGGTGTGCAAGGGGAAGAGAAATTATATTGAATACCAAGATCATCACAAAATAAAATAAAAAATAAAGCTTTGATTTTCAAATTCTCTCTCATGATTGATTTTTATGTAGGAAATAGCGTAGCCTTTCTCATTTTGACCCTTTTTGGTAAATTTTGAAAAAGAACAAAAGTATTCATTTTTATGAGCAAGAAATAAATCCCATATGAATCTTGAGTAATCATCAATAATAACAAGATAGTATCTCTTACCTCCAAGGCTTAGAGTTCTGTTTAACCTAAGGATGTCCATATGCAGAGCTGTAGTGCACATTTAGGAGAAAGATTATTTATCAATTTAAACGAACTTATCACCTTTTTTTCAAGAGTGCATGCTGAACAAAGTTAAGATTTTTCAAACTTTTTTGTGGTAAACCTCAAACCAATTTCTTGGATGACAATTTTGAAATATGCTTGATGCTGATATGACCGAGCTTTCTATGCCAAGGTTCAAATTCATTCTTGATTGATATAAGGCACTTGATATCTTCAGAATCAACATCCCAAATGTAGATATTTTTGTGTCGTCGACCAGTGAAGCTTTTCTTCTTATCTTTACTAATACTTGGACATTTTATATCTTGAAAGCATATTTGATATCCAAAATCATATAATTGACTTAGATAAATCAAATTGTAGTTCAGTGATTTGACTAAGGAGACGTCATTGATGGTAAGATTCCCAATTTTCATAGCTCCCCCACCAATTACTTATTCCTTGTTGTTTCCTCTAAAGGACACAATTCTACCATTGAATTCTATCAATTGAATGAATTTTTTTGGATCACCAATCATGTGGCGTGAGCATCCACTATCAAGAAACCATTTATTCTTTCTATTTCTTGGTATCTACAAGACAAAAATAACTCACTATTTCTTTGGTGCCCATATTTTCTTGGGTCTTTTTGAGTTAGTCACAGTCGCAACATCTCTATTGATAGATCTCCAAACTTTCCAATAGTAAGATCTAATATGATTTGAATTATAGTAGCTTGAAAAATACATTCAGCCAGCAGGTTTTGTAAATTAATTCTGAAAATGACATTGATATGTATATTTGGAAAATTTTTGTAGAATCCTATCTTTGGTTTCAAGAAATTTATTTTTAAGATTGCTTTCCTTTTTAAGACCAATACCAGATTTGTCGCTGCAAGGAACTTGTTTGGAAATAACGTTTTCTAAATTTTTCAAACTTTGAGAGAATCTTTTTAAAATTTTTTCAATCTCAATTTTCAAAGAATCATTTTCTTTCATAATCAAATCTTGATTTTCTTGGATTTGATGAAATTCTCTTTGCAAAAACTCAATCTTGTCTGAAACATCCTGTTGTTTTAACAATGAAACTTCCCTTTTCAACTCAGATACCTTTTTGAGATCTTCTCAATAATTCGTACATAGTTCTTTAAAATACTTAGAAACTTCATCTGGAATTTCAAAAGGACATACCTCGATGTCTGAATCTGAATTTGCCATGAGTCATATGTTGGCGCAATCTTCATCACTGTCTCAGAATCACTCAAGGTTTCTGCTTTTAATACCGTCTTGTATTGTTCATACTTACTTTGTCCTTTTCAGAAGTGAATATTTTGGCTTGATGTATCCAACCTTCTTATAGCGAAAGAAAACGACATCCTTGCTTTTTTTTTTTTGTCGTTACTTGATTGTTTTTTATCATTCTATTTGAAAAATTTCTTACCTTTGAAGTTTCTACCGTTTCAGGTTATCTTTCTGAATTTCTTCACCATCAGTGCAAGCTCTTCATCATCTTCTTCTTCATCTTTAGAATGTGGCAACTCATAATCAATGTTAGATATTAAAACAATTGACTTCTTACCTTCTGTATCCTTTAATTTGTTGACACCCTCTATTTCATACGATTGTACAGTTCCAACAAGCTCATTAATGGATAATGTTCTAATCGTTTAGCATTCTTGAATGGATGGCTTGATATGGTTCTAGTCATCTATTAATTCTCGAAGGATCTTTCGAACTTGCATGGGTTCAGCGACTAGAGCACCTTGCCGTGCAAGACCACTGAATAATATATGAAATATGTCAATCATATCAGCAATTATTTCATCTGGTTTCATCTTAAATGCTTCATAATCACTCAGTAGGATACTAAGATGGGTATCCTTGACTCTATCAGTTCCTTGATATGTGACATGGATTATATCCCATATAGCTTTTGATGATTCTTCTTCTGCAACACAATTATATATAGAAGCAGATAAAGCACCGAAGAGTGAATGAACAGCCATAGAATCAAGTCCTTCTCTTTTAGCTTTTTCAATATCAAAAGAGTTGCGGCACTAGTATTATTGTTGCCCTCATTTCTATGGAAGGAGTTGCTCAGTGGTAGGAACTATTCCGTTAATTACAGCATCCCATATCAAGTTGTCTGATGCCTTAAAGAACCACTTGATTTTGTTGCACCAAGAATTATAATCCTTTTCATCAAAGTATAAAGGCTTATTGTTGAATTGTGCCTCACCTGCTCCAAAAAATTATTGCTAGAAATGATACATTATTAACTGAAAAGTAAAAACACTTCAGAATAATGAGCAACTTGCTCTAATACCAATTGTTGTATCTGGCAATAATCACCTAGAATGGGTAAATAGATGATTTTGAATAATTTTAAAACTTGATGTGGAATTAAACAAGTTAAAATAGAATCTGAATAAAGTTCAGTACCAAATTCAAAACCATAAACTACAATAATCTAAATATAGAAGAATGAGTTTAGAGTTTGAAAGAATTGTACACAAAATTTATAGTGGCTTAGCTTAGATTAGCTTACATCCACTCTCCCACTCTAATAGCCAATTGGCTGGATCCCACTAGATGAATCATTAAAAGGTTACAAGTGATATAATGCTCTCACTCTTTTACAGAATCTCTCAGAGATAAAGTATTTCATTCTAAAGAACAAGTATGTGAATCTGAATAACTCAAGCACTTTGGAATTGTGTGTTCTGAACTCTCTGCAATAATCACCAAGCATCCCTTTTATACTCCTTCGACCTTAAGCTAGCTGTTGCAAAGCTCCTTTGAAGAATCACTCTTCAATCATTGATTGGATGTCTACAATCCTAATTAGAAGCTATTGTATCTCAAGAGATTTGGTAGCAATTAGTGTAGAGTTTGAAGCTTAGATTCAGTCGCCCATAAAACTAAATCTTCAATTTCCAAAAGCGAAGTTGTTCAGATATGGAAGTTTTCTTGTCCGATGGAAGGTCGTCTTCAATCAAGGATCTTCTGCCAATTTAATTGCAGAATAATCTCATCAATCAAAGAATACAACTTCCATAAATAATGCAAACAAAACGGAAACTTGCTAATGTGGGTCTTCAGAATCTAGAAAGAGAATATTGCAAAATCTAAATATAATTCAGAAGCAATCTTTAGAAGCAGAAGAATCTCTTGAATTTGAACAAACTAGAATAGTGAATGTGAGCTTGATAAAGTCCTTGTTGATGTTTTACATAATTCTAGTTATTCAGAAGCAAATATGAAACAACTTTGTCTTGAGTCTGAACATCAACTTCGGAGTAGTATAAGTTTTTTCATTCACATGTTACACATGCAATAATGTATTTCAAAGCATTAAGCAGATTCTTTCTAAAGAATGATAGTTTTCTCAAAATCAAAATATTTGGAAGAGGTTTCCTCAAAACTATTCTGCTATGTACACATGTTGAAATAACAAATCCGATAATGCCAAAGACAACTAGATAAAATCAAAATTTCCAACCTCTAGGAAAATATTTTCTATCGAAAAAGGTTTAAAGACCTATCAAAGAATCAAGAAGTTGAAAAGGCTATCAAATATGAGGATAGAAGAATAGAAATTAAGTTCGATAAGAGCATATTGATGAAATTGAACATTGTAGAATCGATTGAAGGAAGCTGTAAGAATTTCATATAAAATTCCTTCTAAGGTCATCATTCTTATATGTTCTATAAACGGATCCTGGTGGAATTAGGGAAATAAAAGACCAAGTAATACATCCTAATTAAATGACTGATCTAATATTACTAGGAAAAGAATCTACAACTATTCATCCTAGGCTCCTAACAAAGGTAGGATACCTTGAGGCCAGGCTTGCCTATATATTCAAACTTAAAAGTAAATGTTTTGACCCTTCCTTTTAAGATGGACCATAAAACTTGCCATGAAGATACAATTGAGTCCTAAAACTTACAAAAAATGTAATGAAGCTCTAAAATTTGTCAAATTAGTGCAACAGAGTCTTCCGTTAACTCCTTTCAATTAGACTAAGGAAAAATGCTAACATGATTTTTTAAAAATATTTTCCTTTCCTACATGTATAAGACTTAAAACGATGTCACTTTGGCTTAAATCCAAAATCTTAATCAAATTAAATTAAAAATGAAAAAGATAAACATTTAAAGAACAATACTCACAAAAAAAATCCTGATATTGCTGCCCCACCATTACCGAAAACATCGAGCCCTCGCCTATAGTTGGTGAGGGTCGACCCTGCTGGACCTTTTAAGCATGGTCCTGTGCCCTTGCCCTCTTTCTTTTTATAATTACCTTTTTATTTTTTTATCTTGTTTAAATAATATTTTGATTTAAAAATTGGGATTTAGACCAAAACGACGTCATTTTAGTTTTATATTTCATGTTTTAGTAAGGTCAATGGCACATAGGAGAGAAAAAAATAACAAAAAAAAACACGTCAGTATTCTAATTCGACAGAGATAATGAAATGACTCAATTCTACCAATTTAATAAATTTGAGGACTTGATTACATTTTTCATAAGTTTAGGACTCAATTGTATTTTTGTCGCAAGTTCTAGGACTTTCACCATCCTCCTCAGATCAAGTGAATCTCCACCATTAGATCGACAAGATGAGAATTGATATCATCTACCGTTAGATCGTGTAGCAAATCAATAATTGTAATTACAAGGACTATTGTATAATCAATGGAGCCCTCCCCCTCGTTTGTATTCATTCACTTCTTTGAGCACTACAAATATTCTAGAGCGTCTCTCTACTTTCTCTCTTTGAAGATTCCCTTCTTTGAGTGTGAGAGTAAAAGTGAGATCAAGGCTTACTTCGGCCGATTCGAGCACCTCACAGTCCATGTGCCGCACACAGCTCGTGAGAATACTTGAAGAAGGAAGAAAAAAGATTTGAGATCGAAAGTAAAATCATCTACGCATGATGTAATATGGAAGAAGACCATTTTAAATACTATATGAAAGGTCATCAACTCTTGGCTCTCTACAAAATTTACCCTGAATATTTACAGAATTCTCATTAATTTTCTCTTGAAAAAGAAGACTTATTTAAAAAAAAAAAAAGAAGCCCGATTTGCTCAAACTGGAAAACATTACTCGTTGATCCTTTGCCAAGCCAAGAGAAATTACAAAGAAAAACATTACTCCGCTAGAAGAATTCCATCAGATGATGGAGGGGATCCAACCTTTTTCCCTCACTACCTCCACCAGACAATTCGGTACATGAAAAATGTGATCTGTCCGGTGGGCCCCCCATAATATACTGTCTGCAAGATTCTCTCCATTATTGTCGTGCTCTTGAGGGGGACTGCTTTGTCCCAAACCCAGATGGAGATAACTACAACTGACTGTGTTTTTTTAAGCGGGATGTGACGGGGTTAGGTTTTTGCACGGGATAAAATCTTGGAATCTCTGAACCATTTGTTTGACCAATTACAGGATCCCTCGGCGACCTAATAATTACTTTTTAGGTGAGTGTTGATCCTGATCATGATCCTGATCTTTGATCACATCAGGAAAATCCGCTCACGTAATATGTAACAAGGAAATATCCACAACATGTTAAATTAATCAAGAAAATGCATTTCTAATTTTTCCGCGCCTTTTCCCGTCGAATTGAATTGAATTTTCGACGGAACTGAGAAACGACGATCCGGGTCGATCCGCACTACTTAAATCGCAAAAAACACGATTTTACCGACAATTCAATTCGCCATTGCGTTGCGCTTGCTTATGGTGGTGAACAATATAGCTGGCAAAAGTCGCAGCTGGTTCTCATCCGTATATGTCTATTTTCCCAAGCGAAAGAGGACCTACTTTCCAGGATGAGCGGGGAAAATATCCGTAGAAAAAGGTAGGGATATCTATAATCATGAGAAAATTCAAGACAAAGAGACATAATCTTCTGTGTCAAACTACATTCACAGCGAACTCCCATCATCATGAACACAAAAAAAAAAAAAATGCAAGGGATAAGTGCGTTGCAAGTCATAAAATATTCAAAGAATACAATTAAGTCTTAAAACTTATCACGAAAATATAATTGAGACCTAAAACTTTCAAAATGTACAATTAAGCCCTAAAATTTGTCACGAAAGTGCAATCTGAATCCTAAAACTTCCAAAAATATAATCAACGGGATAACTTGATTTCACGAAAAATTACAAAAAAAAATTTCTAAACCTATTGCGGTTGTATCAATTCAGTCTTAAATCTTATTTTGCCAATTCAGTCATAAATTTTTTGCATTTATTCCAATTAAGTCATTCCGTTCAATTTTGATCAAAAATCGCTAATGTGATAGTCGTTGATGTGCTCAATTTTTTATAATCTTTTGTTATTTTCAAGAAAATATTTTTAAATTATTTTTATATTTCATTTTTTTTTCTCTTATTCTTCTTCCTTTGGCCAGAGGAGGACTGAAGAGGCTCACCCCCACCATGGCCAAGCGACACTCGCCCTAGCCAATAGTTAGGGGGGCAGTGGCTAGGGGGAGCTTCATCGACTCTCTCCTCTAGCTGATCATCAGGCTCAATGGCTGACCAAAGGAGGAGGATTAAAAGATAAAATCAAATATAAATAAAACATAAAAAAAATAGAAGATATATTTAAAAAAATAATTAAAGATTGGTCATGTCCGCGTTACGTTAGTAATTTCTAGTCAAACTTAAACGAAAGTACTGAATTGATCCGAATTCAAAAGGTTTAAAATTGAATTGGCAAAAAAAATTAAGACTGAATTGATACAATTGCTATAGACTTAGATTTTTTTGGGTAATTTTCCCCTTAATTTCACTAGTTTGACAAGTTTTAAGACTTAAATTGCACTTTCGTGACAAGTTTAATTTGATAAGTTTTATCACTTAATTATATATTTTGAAAATTTTAAAATTTAATTATACTTTTTAAAATTTTAGAATTTAAATCACACTTATCTCAGAATATAATTATTTCGCTGAGCCACGTCTCATGTCATTATTTAATGGGAAAGCGATCGTGGCATAGAATGGATTGATACCATTCGTCATCATTGACATTCTTAGCACGCACTCCTTTTTTGTTTTTTTTTTTTTTGGTCAGAGCGCTCATTCAAAATCATGCCATGAGCAACTCAAAGATTCTGCATTTTCCGGAAAGAACCAATGAGTACTAGTCCCAAAGAGGGGGAAAAAAGACAATTCACGGCTTGGGACTATAAGCTCTCTCTTGACTTTTGCACAATTGGGTATGGAAAATAGGACTCAGATCTAACTTTTCCCTTGGAAAGTTAGCTGCAGCACTTCTGATTTTCTTTTCATTTTTTTATCGATTTTCCAAATCTTTCCATCATTTTCATGGATGATCAGCAAAACCCACCTTCTCATTTATGCTGTGCTAACCCTTGTTCTTTCTCAATGTTGTAAAAAGAGCTTTTTGACACCAAGAAGAGAAACCATCCATAGTGCTTTCGTCTTCTGATGAGATGAATGTTAAAGTAACCATCTTTCTCAATTTCAAGCAGAGAATGGTAGGTGAACACATCCCTCTTATTCTCATAAGGAAACAGATCATTTTCTGGTTCAGAATGATGCACACATTGATGGTAAGATTGATGATGAATGAAATGGCCTCAACTTCTTTCATATATGCTCTCACAACAGTTTCCTCATACGGGCGAGTGAACGCAAAACTCAACAGAGTTCAGGATATAACAACAAAAGGAGAGAGAGAGAGAGAGAGAGAGAGAGAGAAAGCTACCTCTGCAAAATTTCGAAGCCTCTCATCTCAGCTGAGACACTTCTACTTTTTATGTATGATCCGTTATTCGTAGATACTAACTCCACGTATAATTTTTTTATCTGCAAAAAACTCACCGCCGACGAAACTCTATACATCGACTTTACCGGGCTTGTTAACATGGCTTTTCCAGCTATAACATTCGGACTTCTCGTCTTCATCATCCTCCATGCTGTTGCCTCCAGTAACTGATGTAGTAGCCCCCATGCTTCCGCCCAACTGGAGCGGGCCTTGTGGAGAATCAGATTGAGAGCTACTTCCTTTAGAGGAGTCGCCATACTGATCCGGGGACAACCATAAACCTCCCAAAACGGCGACTGATTGATCTGCTGCGGAAGATGTAGCGGAAGAGACTCTTCGAGTATGAAGCCTGTATTTCTGAAAGGAGAAAGAATCTGAAAATCAGTCTTGACCATCAAACGAAGAACTTGACAAGAACAGAGGTCCACGTTCGGATATTCTATCAGACCATAGACGGTAAATAACATAAGAAATTGTTGGGAATTTACTTGAGCACCTCCATTTCTCATACTATGTCAAGGAGAAGTTTGGAAGATCATAAAAAAAACACAAAAGGAACTGGGATCTTGTGAGTAACTCACTTGCAAATGACTTTTCACTTCGTCATTAGTCAGGCCATCGACCTGCATGAGTTCTCTAATCTGCTTCGGAGTGGCAGCTGCAAGGATCAGGTAAATTCATATCAAGCCATGGTGAATACACACATGGGTTAACAACAAGACCAACCATCCACCTCCACAAGTTCTCATTCAATTTTTCCAAACTATCAAGCAAAAAAAGATAGTCCAGATGCCACAGAAACCAAAAATCTATGTCCCCTGCAGATTGAATCGTTCATCAATGTGAAATCCACCAGCAGAAAAGACAAATTCACGGAAACATCAAAGACCGCACAAACTCCACAGAAGTCTGGCTCTCTATTGTCAGCTAAATTGTATGATTACCACAACAAGTATTGAACACAACTCCACATTCTAACCTTGTGAGCCACCGAGTTGTTGCAAGGCATTGACGAACCGCCTATGCAACTCCGGAGACCAGCACCTTCTCTGCTTCCTCGCAGTCTGCTGCGGAGGCTGATGTTCTCTGCTCGGCGAATTCGACTGAACATTTTGGGCAGGGGATGGAATCAATCTCCCGCATCCCGTCCTGGCGTCGGCACAAAAAGACTTCTCCCTCGGATACTTGATCCCGGAAGTGAGAAGGGAGAGGCCTTGAACAGGCAATTTCATTTTCTCCTCTGGGACCGGAGTGACCGGGGTGCCGGAAAAGGCGAGTACCCCTTGAGTTGCACGTATGGCCTCCCCGCATTTCTCCCTTTACATGTCTCAAGTGTATCTTGCGTCGCAGAGAGAGTCCGTGCCTGATTAACCTGGGGAAGCAATTACTAAGTAACAATAGATCCTCCACCTTTTCGACAACAGATTTCACAACAGTTGATCCACACACATTTTTGCATTCTCAAGTGGTCGAAATTTTGGTTTTTTACCGTGGTTTCTAGTTTAAGTTCTTCTTGTTTAAGATCAGAGGAGTGAAGGGCGGGGGGACTACTATCCGTGTTCCAGAGCTGGACGGAGCTCATCCAGTTCTTCTTGTCTCTAGAATCGTCCGTCTCTTTCTTCAATTCGAGCTTCTCGTCGTCTTCGTCTTTGTCCTTCTTCAGTGGGATGAATTCCTCCAGCACAGGCCGAGCGCTCGTCGGGGCAGCGCATTGCTCCGACTCCATTTTCAATGCCGAAATAGCTACCGAAGATAATCAAAACACAAGCAACGCCAGGAAATCAGCCAGAGGACAGAGACAGTGACCCAGCAAAGAAAAGAAGGAGACAAAGAAGGCGATAAGAGCTGCGAATCAGAAACCCAAGGAAGGAATATGAATCCGACAAGCTCCCATGAATCAAAACCATCGGAAAAGGAGAAGAAACTCCCATCAGACAAACACCCACATCGCAAATCAAATCGATGGTTTCCGATTCCCAACGAGAGCAGAATCTCCAAAGCGCGAAGAAAAGAAAAACGAGGTCAGACACGAACCATCCTTCAACAACAGCATGCAGAGCGGGAGCTCGCGCTTGAAGGCGTCGATCTTGCTCATCTCCTCCTGCAACCTCGCGACGTAGACGTCGAGCCTGGACGACCTGACGCGAGGGTCCCCGGTGGCCGAGGCCTCCCGGAGGAGGTCCCCGATCGTCGCCGGCACGAACGACGGCCTGAAATCCAAGCTCAGCTCAGGCGGGATCGACCCCATTGGCCTCCTCCTCTGCAGCTGGGATCGTCTTCAGATACAGTGTCGTCTCCTGGAATGGCGTTTACGCTGGTGTAGAGAGAGAGAGAGAGAGAGAGAGAGAGAGGAGAGGAGAAGAGGAAGGGATTGGAGGTGAATATTTATATTTACAGATTCACGTACAGAGAGAGAGAGAGAGAAGATTGGAGGAGAAGATTCTGTTCGCGGAGAGACGCTGTTTCGAATAAAAGGTAAGAAAGAAAGAAAGAAAAAACTCACGCGGCTCCTCGCGTATTCTATCCGCCCCTCGCGACAACGCACCAACACGCAAATTCGCATCCTCCGGTCCAGGATTTTTCAAACCTTGCTCAGATTCCTTCCCATTTTTTTTTTTATAGGGGCGTCTTGGAAAATAGAAGCCCCAACCCATATTGGATAAACCCTTGAAGTTACAATATGATGTGCCATCGATCGGGCACGAAGATGAGCCGGAACTCGAGCTAGGCGCGATGAGGAGCGAAATGACTCGTACGCGGCGATGTGAGACACCGAGCACGTGGCGCGAGATTAATTCGCGCGCACAGGTTTGAAGCCCTAGGCCGCTAAGTAAATTGCGCGGGGTCAACTCCTAGTGAAAATAGGTGCATGCGCAAGAGGACACACGGGACCGCCATAGCCGATTAGGTCTAGGGATGGGTGTTAGAAGTAACAGGATAGGTTTTAATAAGTTTCGAAATTTAGGAATCGGTTCCATGGTGAATGAGCTCCAGAAACTGTAACCTGAAAATTTACTCTGTCCGGGTCGGTTCCTAGTTTTTGGAATTAGGAACCGACCGTGTTGAACATGGGACTGGCCTGAAACCGTCTAGGCTTTTTATGTATTTTTCTTTTCGGTTTACAATATATACAATATGCAAGTGTCAAACATGAATATTATTTCTACAGCTTGAAGATAATATCTCAAACGTATTCAATTTCAATAATATGTTCTATTCAAAAAGAAAAGGGTAAAGGAATTACTTGGGATTAAAATTAAAGTAGTTCAATTCCAAGTTTTACAAGGGAATCACCTTTAGGTTCCATATACCAAGTTCTCGAATAGAACCAGCTGATGTAGGTATAGAATGGGAACTGAACTGATCAATGTCGATTCCTATATTACTAGATTGATCCCCTTGTGAAGTTGTCTTGAATTGATCGAGTAAGGCTAGTTCTAGAATTGTGGCACTGACTTGGCTAAAACTTAGATGATAAAGCTAAAATGACGTGGTTTTGGCCCAAATATGAATTTTAAATTAGATAAAAAAAATTAAATTAAAGTTAAAAAAAAAAGGAAGGCATCACTTGAAAGGGTTGGCGATTTTTTTTTTTTTTGGTGGGGTGTGGTTTGCGATTTCCAGCCAAGGGTCATTAGGCCCTGACTAGTGGCTGGAGGTCAATGAGCCGATAACCTTGTCGACCCTTACGCAGCCATCCCCCACCATCGCCGGCCCTTCCCGATGATGGTGGGGCAACGTTATATTTCAATCAAAATAATGTCATTTTAGTCTTGTCCTTCGTGTTTTAGCCGCATTAGTATCATATCGAGAAGAATAAATAAATAAATAAATATTTATATAAGCATTTTTAACAATCAAGTTGGACAGAATTAACGAAATAACTTGGTTGCACTAATTCGACAAGTTTTAGGATTTGATTTCACTTTTTATAAGATTTACAATTCAATAGCACTTTCATGATAAAATTTGAAGATTTTCCGTACACTTATGTCATAAATTAAAGCAAATTGTAGTACAAACTACACGGTATCCTTAAAACTTGAGAAATTGACAAGCTCAAAGGTGGTCGACGATTAGGGATGGGCAAGAGGACATCAGGAATTTGTACCCCGCTACGGCCCGAAAGGACGCAAATGCCCCCCCAAAAAGCTTGTTGCGCTGGGCATTTGGTGGGGTGAGCTAATTCCCAGCACGGGGGGCTCAACAGTATTTAGTCCTGTGGGGGCACCTCAGACCGCATGGGGGCATTTTGCCTCTATTGATAACTTCTTCTTTTTCCCATTAAGTGCCCATTTTATTATAATCGTTCAAATTCCGATTAGATAAAAGAGGATCCTCATCTAACCAGACAAAAAAAAATTGATATGATGAAGCTATTTCACTAAATGGTAATGAAAATTCACGGTAATGATTTTCATTCCTGTATTGCAAAATTTGATCGGCAATAAGTTGTCAGTTTACTGAAATTCTCAGTCTATTAAAAGTATGTAATTTGCGTACTAAAGGAAATCGTACAAATCGATTGGTAATATTATTCAGAAAAATTTAAAACTTTTATTTAGCTATTAATACATGGAATAACCCGTTCATATATACATAAGCGAAAGGACACCAAAAGTGTCAAAGCTTGTATGCGAAGCTCACTTTAGCGTCAGTATTTTTTAGATCACTTAAGTACTAATTTTTTTTGTAAAACGACCGCTTAAGTGATAACTTTGATATGCTTGGCCTAAAATCCTATGTGGCTTTTTTTTATTAATATTTGAAGCAATGTGGCTCACTAAAGGTCCAATCAGTAATTTAAAAAGTTGAAGTAAAAAAATACTAAAAATAAAAAATTAATTACATTAAAAAATAAAAAAATTAAGCTGAAAATTTTAAAAAATAAATAAATAGGAGAAAGGGTTGCACAGGCGGCGATAGCTCCACACTAGATAGCACATTTTCTTAATTGATTATATATTTCTGTATATTTCAATACATCATGATTATGTATATATCTCCTTTAATAGTGCACATGCCTAATTGATTATATTTGATATTATCTTTTTGTTGTTATCTTAGTTACGTTAAGATTATGCATATATCTACTTTGATAGTGCATATGCCTGGTTGATTATATTTGATATTATTTTTTATCTTGTTGACTTAGTTAATCTTCCAATAAATATGTTCCATGTACTCTTTCTAGATATATTGAAATATACATAAATTTGCAATTCTCTTTTCCCCATCATTTTGAAGTTGGTATTAGAGCCTACGTCCCAAGGCAACCCTAGTGCACCCAGTGCACCTCATGCACTCATAGCAAAATAAATTCAACCGCGCCTCTCAACAGTGTTCATCAAAGTGCTTCATTCCTATCGGGGCAAGTGCCATGGTGGACGTGTTACGATCTTAGCGACATGTCACCGTGTCGAGCCTTTTTCAAAGGTCTCTTCTTTCAATGCCAACCACATTGGCCACATTGCTCGATAACTATTTTCCCAAGCCATATAGGCCATTTGATGCTACAATGCAAGTTGTATAGGTTGTGTTGCTCAATTATTGTTTCACAAGCCAGCCTAATCTACCGCTAGATGTTTCCCCTCCAATTCTGGATGTTTTGCATGTCATTCGAGAAGCCAACGCCACCACCACCACAAGACTCGCTGCCGTCAGACAATCAACATATTGAAATCTCGTTATCAATGGAGAGCCACCATGCACAGCCGCGTTACGGATCTGTCATGCCCAACATTGCATAGGATTGATTTCATGGCAATCAAAGATTTATTGGCCACTATTCGGATTTTTTTTCAACTCAAGTTGATTTGTTTCAACTCACGTTGCATTTGAGGGGATGTTAGAAATATTAGGATGTTTAGTTAATTCAATATGTCTTTCACGATTATGCAAATATCTCTTTTGGTAGTGCATATGCTTTGATTGATTACATTTGTTACTATCGTTATCTCATTACTTTAATTAGTCTTCTAATAAAACATATAAATAGCCTCTATTCTTTCTAGAATATTGAAATATATGGAAATGTCCCATTCTCTTTTCTGCATTATTATCAAGTCTCAAGTGGATTTTGGTATTCCTGGTCGGAGGGGTTTATGTCTACAGATAAAGGTCGCCTCCCCTTGATTATGTCTTCCAACGGTTGGGACTAACACAAAATTTCTCCCATACACATTATCTAGAGTGCCTCTGAACGAGTCAAAAGGAGCATAAATAACTTATGGTCGGATAAATGAAACTTACATTGATACTATTAAAGTCAAGAATGTTCCATTGATTTGGTCTAATCTACTAACATGGTCTAGCCTACTAAACATCACTTGATCCAGAACACGAAATATAGTTTCGGTGGATAACAAAAATAATCTGGCACATTATCACATTTAGACTGAAAAGTCACAGAAAGCATTCAATTGTAGAAATGGTCCACAGAGAATTCAAACAAAAATTGGAATTATCAAACAAAAATAATCTAGCGTATGGCTTTTACCTTCAGATTCCAACGCGTTTATAGAAAATTAACAAAACAAAATCTTCTTTTACCACTTTCTTGTTGAAGCTCTTGTGTTGTTTCTTTCTTCACTCTTAAGATTCTCATTTCACATGCAGGCTCTTCAAAATAGTGCTCAGGTGAAATGACCCGTCATGAACACTTCTTCATGACTGAGAGTTTTGGTCGGATTTCATGAACTGATTCCCTTGTTAGATGGGTGAGATCTTGTGATGTTAGTCATCGATGAGAAATACCAAAAATGATCATCATTTCGTGTAGTTACCATGACTTCTCCTTTTGGCGCTTGCAACCGGTTGTTCCCAATGTCATCAGAGCAAGAGTCCTTCCAGTAGATTTCGATCCGAAAGGGCAGCGAGTGATCGTCGGGGCAAGAAGGTTTTTAAGGTGGCGGAGAGGGCATGAATGATTTGAAACACACACCAATGAGGAGTGTATCACCGGGTAATATGGGACAACACTGACGAGAATATTGTCATTGGTGTAAGTGGAGGAGCTTGTGACACTTTGAGTCCCGCATATCAAATGGGCGAGGACTTATGATGCTCCACATAAATAAGTTGCCCTTTTTTACTTCATTTCGCGAGACCACTTCTGGAGCTTGCCCATGCGAAATAGGCCGTGTCGTTCCGAATGAAGTTAAAAGCATAACGCTCTTTAGTAGATTCCGATCCAACGAGGGGCAGGGAGTGATCGTCGATGCGAGAATGATCTAGAATAGCGAGGCCATAAATGTTTGGACCACACGTCAATAAGGGTTGTATTGGTGGATGGTGTGAACCGACGCTAACCAGGACCTCGGTTTTTAAAGTAAAGAAATTTGCGACACTTTAAATGTCACATAGCGAAAGGGTGCCACACTCGTGGTTATTCATAAATAAGATACTTAATTATTCATACTGTCATGTGACATTGATTTCACCTCGAACATTTGTTTGATTTTAAAGCTATTTTTAGGTGACTTATATGTTGTGGAGTTTTTTTTTTTTTTTTGTATTTTCTGCTTTAAGCACTTGAGATTTGATTTTTATATATCCAACGCTCGATTGCTAAAACATCTAGATATCAACGTTCAAAGTCTACGAGAGAGGATAAGTTGAAGGCTAATTTTCTGGTCATACTTTGTTAGGTTTGATTGAACAGATCTATGCCGAAAGCAAAGAAGATATTCCCACGCCTCCTTTACCTGTGCACCGTTTAACGTGCATATTTCAAAATTTCTTTTGCAAAAAGAGCTGTCCTCTACAAAAGATCAACTCAAAAAGGGGAAAAAAAAGAAAACCAGACACAGAATCAGAACATTAGCCCAAGAAAGCCATCACCAGCACTAATAGGCTCATTACATAAATAATGGAAGTAATATCTCCATGTCAATCAAATTAAAAGGCTTAAGCTCCATTTATTTCATGAAAAATGAATAATTTGAAAAGTATTTTTTAAAAAAAAATTGACCGCTTATATCGCTCACAAAAATGAATGAATAAAAATATTTTCATTATTCACGATAAAACGTTAGTATACATTTTGATGATAGTGTAATTTTCGTTTTAGTAACCAATCATTTCAAGTGATACAAGAAAATTCTTTTCAAATCATTATTGTAGTAAAACCTAATCTTTTGACCCTTTTGCTTTTCCAGCTATACAAACATATTTAAGTAATTTTCATTCTTTAAGACCATAATGAAAACGAAATTTTTGTTTTTCTTCTAAACAAAATAAATATTGAGATTTTTTTTTTTCCAGAGCGCGATCGGTTTCTAAGATCGCTTCCAGCTCTAGGCCTTTGCTTTGATTCATTATTTTGATTTTGACTCAGGAGCACTACCCAAGTGTTTCAAAAAGGGGTTATCTCGACATAGGTCTGCTATTTATCTAGATTAGCCTAAGTTAAATGGAGTCTCTATTACCTCCCTTAAAGAACAGATATGAAACTTAATATACCATAAAGTTTAATATTTTTTTTTGCGAAACAAACGGGGTCATGAAAGGATGGTATAGGGTGAACAAATTCTTTTTTGCTTCCATTAAAGGTAAAAAGCAAGAGATATAGAGCTATTGAATAGGTCAAATCTATGACTTTTTCCAAGTGTTTTCCATAACCCTTTTTCTGACTAAACTTTAGGGGCAAAGTAACACCAAAAACTAGAAATTAAAATGGCTAGAGGATCAATTCCATGTCTATGGGGCGAGCACTATAGTCATTAGTGACACAAAAGAATGAACTAATCTCTTTGTTTTTTTTTTTTTTTTGGTCAGAAAGGAATAAACTAATTCAAGGGTGAAAAAGTATTGATGGAACTGGAATGAGGGCCAATTTCTTGTACCTTGAGATTCCGACGCGTGTAAAAAGGAACAAGTATCCTTTTTCGACTCTTTCTTGTTCAAAATGTGGTTTGTTTTTTTTTTTGCTTCTTTATTTTACTCTTGAGATTCCGCCCCTTTAAAATAATGAAGTGCTCTTTGAATATGTGTGAAATCGCTCCTTTGAGACTTCATAGGTCAATCGGCGGATTTTTTTTTTAAAAAAAAAATAAAGAAAGAAAATTATGGAGATTCGCAGATTCCAGAGAAATTCAAGTTTTGATTCCTTTTGTTCAACGGTCCACACGCCACGTGGACATGTTAGTTTGGTAAGAGCTGTTATACCAATATTTCTCATGTTGGTCCATTGGATTATTCATTCTATTAAAACAACTCAGAATTTAACCGTAAGATATATAAGATTTTTGGTAGCATTTGAAGTGACTTGTGTATTTTTTTAATAATTCGTTACATTCATGTTTCAACCTTTGAGACTTCATAGGTCAATCGGTGGCTTTTTAAAAAAAATTTAAAAAAAAAAAAAGAAAATTATGGAGATTTGCAGATTCCAAAGAATTCAAGTTGTGATTCCTTTTCTTCAACGGTCCACACGCCATGTGAACATGTTGGTTGGTAAGAGCTGCCATACCGATATTTTCTCGTATTGGTCCGTTGGATTATTCCATTCTATTAAAATAACCTGAAATTTAACCCCGAAGACATATACGATTTAAAAGTAATTGAAGTGACTCGTATATTTTTAATGATTTGTTACATTCGTGGTGTAAGTACTTTAGGTTTGTTTCTTGTTAAAGGGATAATACTTCCCAAGAAAAAAATTCCAAAAACATATAAATATTGAAGGCCAAATTCCTCTCAAATTATCCAGCACTCTCTTATAATTTCTCTAGAAATTAAAACATATAGGGCAGCCACAACTATGAAAGGAAAAAAATCCAAATTAAGCGCGGATGACATTCTTATGATCGAACAAATGACCTTGAAATTCCAATTCTCTGAAAAGTCCTCATGGTAACACTTAATTGGTACCTGGAAAAAACAATCTTCGGCTTGGAATATGGATCACCTAAAAAAAGACCTCAAGGTACTGCCCATTAAATGTTTATAAGGAAAAGAAAATTGCATTTAGAGTTCATTCGTTTCGCAAAAAATAACTTTCAAGAAAATATTTTTACGTACTTTCCGACCTTCAATTCATGAAAAATATGTAAATCAAAACATTTTCAGTCAATGAAAAAAAAAACATTCCGAAAGTGGAGAATTCCTCTCTCTACTTCTTCACTATCTTGTTCTCTTTAATAATTCAACAAAATTTCTGATTTTTTAGTACCATACTTTTAATTTTATTTTTATTTTTTCCCTTTTCCTTTGATTAATTTTTTGTTTTTGGTTTTTTCTTTATTTCCTTCTTTCTCGATCGTACGTCAGCCACGGTGACTACTGGCGCTTGCTAGATCCCGACCAGCTCACCTGTGGCCATCATTGCTTGGTGGCGACTGAGGAAGAATGAAAAGGAAAAAAGACATAAAAGAAAAAATAAATTAAAATTTTTTTTTTTTCCTTAAATTTTAAAAAAAAAATTGTCTCATGTTAGCGCCCATAAGATAGTCGACGTCACATCAGCAATTTCCATTGAAAAGACACGAAAGGTAGCCTTATTTTCCCAATCCCATGCTAATCGCCTTGGAGTTGGTGTTTGCCCTTGAAAAGAGATCATGGTTGTGATGCTGGTGAGGAACTTGATCGATGGGTGTCATCATTTGATCTTAGCTGGTGTTCAAAGCACCACCTTTTTGGCCCAAGCTAACATTTGAATAAGACATGCCCTTTTTTTGGGGGGATGGCACTAATCGGCATGTGAACTCATCGGCTCGATTCGGTCACATTGTGATAAGGAATCTTGAATCGTACCCTAGGGGGGGGGGGGGGGGGGCCACCTTCAAGATTGGCAGAGATCTTTAGTCTAGAGAGAGAGAGAGAGAGAAAGATGCCCTTTCTCAAGCAAGAAAAGGACAAGCTTTACAGCCCATACAGATTCCAATCACCTCTTCCACAGAAATTGAGAATCTAGGCATTCCCCCCCCCCCAAAAAAAAATTAAAATTTTCAATTGAAAAAAAAAAAAAAAAAAAAATTGTGTTTTTCTAGGGAGGCATGCTTGATGATTTGGGAATTGATTTTGTCTTGGTTTTATTCTTACTTTTGTTCGTATGGCTGGTGAAAAAAAAAAAAAAAAAACACTGGCTTTTCGT